>CAEFZX010031612.1:0-92196 GCA_903066825.1 Alfaro cultratus
GTGTGTGTGTGTGTGTGTGTGTGTGTGTGTGTGTGTGTGTGTGTGTGTGTGCGTGCGTGCGTGCGTGCGTGTGTGTGCGCATTTGTTTAGCTATTCTATTTAGGACAATTTTTGGCATATTTACTAACCGTCTGAAGACCGATGGGCCTTATGGGGACAAAAGCCGGGCCCTAATACAGTGGACACGGGGTTAGGCTTAGAGGTACAATGTGAACTAGGTTTTAGTTAATGTTAGAATTCTGAATAGACTAGCAATGTCTAGGGTTGGGGAAAATGTCTGGGTTAGGCATACATAGAGTTACTAAAATGAATGGAAGTCAGTGCAAAGTCCTAATATGGGTAGACCCACAAACATGTTTGTGTGCTTGGCCTTGTATTTGTTATGTTGTAAGGAGCGTTATTCTAACACATACTACATTGAGGAGAATCACAATGTAGTATGTGACATTGTCACATACGTATGTATGTAGTCACATACGTATGTATGTGACTACATACGTATGTAGTCACATACGTACTACATACGTATGTGACATACGTATGTAGTATGTCACATACTACATACAATGTAGTATGTGACATATTACATACTCCTCCTGTAGTATGTAGTACGTAGCTTGTTACATACTACAGGAGGAGGGCAGCATCCCTCCTCCTGTTCTCCATGAGGAGGGATGCTGTTTATGGGTTAGGTTTAGGACTAAGATATGCATAGAGTTTAGGTATGTTTTGGTAATGGTCAGGGTTAAGTTATGGAAATGATTGGAAGTCAATGGAAAATGCTTTTAAAGATAGAGAGCCATAATGTTTGTATGTGAGTTTGTGTTGACCCCCACCTGCTTTTCCTAGTAGAACACACAATTAGGGTATTTCATTGAGACCTCAGGCTTCTTTCTTCCCCCCCCCACCCACCAGGAGGCTTTTTGTGGGCTCTAGTGTCCCTTATTTTGACAGTAGGCTGACAGGAATGGGGTAAGGAGAGGGGGGAAGACATGCGGCAAATGCCGCAGGGTCCGGGAGTCGAACCCGGACTCTGCGGGTCAGGTTCGCGTCGAGGACTCAAGGCCTCCAAATGTGGGTCGCGCTAACCCCTACGCCACCACGGCACGCCCCGAGACCTCAGGCTTCTTTCTTTCGACTCAAACTAAATCAGGTTTGTATTTGCCAGATATTTCATGAGTGAATTGTGCTTTGGTTGGGATCTCCACTACAGACAGACTGGCAGACAGACAGAATCTCTGGCTCTGAATGTTATTAGCTCAACACCTTCAGCACCAACTTGCTCCTCCACGCATTTCCATTGTGGGTACGTCAAAGCCCCACAGTGGCTTCTCAATCAGCGTGCTCTGACTCCTAGTGGCTTAAAGTGGATATCCCTGGGGATGTGTGAGTGCTGAAGGGAAATTCAAGAGCATTATGATTCATGAATCTTGCAATTACTTTGTGATTTAAGCACTCTTTACCTACAGTGGTTCACTCCGTACTGCCAGAAATTCTACAACTTCTAAGTTGGGGATTTATTCTGAGTTGTGGATTTATATCTCCAGTCAAATTCAATTGCTGTTAATTTGCATCTACCAATTATAGTAATTAAGGCTCTAAATTACAACACTGAACAGCTCTTAGAACGAAGCAGGAAAACGATGTGGTGGAATATGGGGAGTCAGCAGAATATAACGGACTGTCACGGCAGTGCTACTGAAATCCTTTTTGATCCCAAGCTTTTCAACAGGGCTCCAAAAGCAAAAAAAAGCTACGATAGTTCATTCCAGGGTAGTCCAAAGTACTCCAGGTGTGTTTGGAGAAGTACATCGTTGTTGATTTTTTCTTTTTTTTTTTTCTTTTTAAATCAAACAATAAACAGAAACCGGTACTTTTGATGTACTGACAAAAACTCAAACATCCATTCATTTTTATCCTGGCAGCATTTACTCCCCTCCACTGCTGTTCCTAACAGAAGCCTGTTATTCATTAGGCTGATTGCACTTTAAAGACACTCATGCTTGACCAATTATATTATATTTACACAAGATCTTAAGAGTAAACTATTACTTCTATATACAAAGCAAGCAAAGCGAGGATTAGCTTGAGTTTATACCACCCTCAAGACACCAGTATGTGATAGTGATGAGTTAAAAGAAAATGACTACAGAAGACAGGCTGCTGTTTACATTGACCTGGTGTACTGCGAAACGCAGAGTGTGCACTTTGATTTCAACATATCTTAATTACAGGAGTCATTTATCTCCTCAGTTTACATGTCAGTGCTCTAAACAGGGCTTGAGATGGAAAGAAACAAACTAGCGCACCACATGATATCCTGATCAAAATGTCAAATATATGAACTCAACAGAAGGTGGCTGAAAACAGAATAGGCTCCTAACGTTGGGGAAAGGGGGAGATGGTCCACCTTTCCTGTCATAGCCATACTCTGACGCAGGGGTTTCCAAAGTGGGGGTTATGAGACGCAAAGTCTCATTTACATGCACCTTTGAGGTGCATGTAAATAAATATACATCATAAAATAAATAACTGTATCATTACATATCTAATTAAATAATGTGCAATAGGTCTGCACCAATAAATCAGCCCTGATAGCTTTAATTTTAGGAGATTGGTGATTGGTGATATTTACACGTGAAGCCGATCTTATCTACCTCAGGAAAGGTCGGTCTTTATTTGATCTGCTGTGAGAGAGGTTTGACTGACAGACCGGCCCAACCAGGTCACAACTAGACATTTGAAAATAACATTAGTCACCCCATGTTGTCAACTCAGCAAATTTCTTGCTATATTTAGCAACATTTCAGACAAAAAAAATATTGGTATTGCCCAAAATTGGAATCGGCAGGTCAGGCTTTTTAAAGATCAGTAATCATCAATCAGCCAGAAAACTGTGATCGATCACTGCACTTCTAATGTACAGTAATACTTTTTAGTATTTTTTCTAAAAGAAATTAGTTAAAAAATACATATAATTATTTGACTAGTATATTTTTAATTTTTCTTTTTCTTATTTAACTTCTTTTTTTTCTAACCAGAATTCAAACCCATTGAAATTAAAAACCTCCTCTTCAAGGAGTCCTTGCCAAAAGGTAGCAACAACAACACAGAAAAATACACAGTTAAACAAAAATGTCAAGCTATTAAAATCAGGCACATGTAACAGAATCGGCCTCAAGAACTTTTGGTTTGGATTTAAAAGCACTAAATGAGATAAATTCTATTAATCTTAGTTTCTTGTAGCAAATTCCAAGAAGACAGAGCAGAATAAGCAAAAGCTTTCTTGCCCAATTCAGTCTGAGCAAAAGGGACAGAAAGAAGCAGCAAATTATGTGAGTAAAAAGTGTCAAAAAAAAGTCAGCATTTCTCAGTGCAATTGCAGAACAAGTATATGCTGGCAGGAGTCCAATTAGTGCCTTGTAAATAAAAGTTAATCATAGGGAGTTGCTTTGGGCATCCAGACCAGGCCATCCTGGTAAATAAATAAATATAGGGAAATCGCTATATGTATTTTTTGGGGGTTGCCAGGTTACCAATAGGGGGTTCCAGTTGTTGGCGCTGTTATTTTGGCGGTCACAGGATGAAAAGTTTAGGAACCTCTGCCGGATTTGTAAAGTCATTGTGGGATTAAGTTTCACAATTGTCTGTGGAGTCACAACAATCTCATGATGGGAGTATTTGTTACCACATTCAACCACAAAGTATTTTTGAAGCTCTCTCTCTCTCTCTCTCTCTCTCTCTCTCTCTCTCTCTCTCTCTCTCTCTCTCTCTCTCTCTCTCTCTCTCTCTCTATATATATATATATATATATATATATATATAAATATATATCTGACATTCCTGGCTGCACATCAGTCAGAATGGTGATGCACCTTCAAAACTTCCCTTTCAGTCTGAGAGGATCTGCAGTTTGTCCAACAGCACTGGAAGGGTCATTTATTGAACTGCACAGATGCTGTCCTCATCCCCGCTGCTTCTGTTCTGCTTTCCTTTACACACACACACACACACACACGCACACACACACCGAGACACACTTCGCCTGGCCTGCTTAGCTTTAACTGTGCTCCTCTCTGCTTCTGCCTGCATGTAGCTCTAAGCACGGAACATTCCTGGGTAACAGAGACTGTAATTCACTAGCTTTTTAAAAGGTTCTGACTCACTGGATTCCTCCATACAGTAGGTACATCTGCAATGGATCTACTGAACAAAGGCACCTTGGATTCTCATTTAGGAACAACTTCAGTTCTGGCTGCTGCTGAAAATCACTGACAGGTCTCTGTGCGCACCACCCCGTCTCAGATCTCCCACATTAAATATGCATTTGAAGTTGATGATGAGTCATCGATGTCTATATAAAGGGTGGACAGAGCTACCATTTTCCCTTAAAACCCCCTAATGATTGGGGAATTCCTGTTCACAGTAACAAATTTGATTCACTTTCTTCCCTGCTCTGGAAATCGGAATTAAGTCTTTAGTCTTTAGTTTTAGCCGCGCTTTGTTGATGTAAAACTGTGACGGGGATGCCCAGCTGAACCAAGAAATGTTGCATTGTAATCCTACCACCTGTTTAATTTCACAGATCTTATCTTTAAACAATCATCTAAGAAATGTGATTAGTCACAACTAGAGGTTTTAAAGGTTAATTAATTTATTTTTTGTGCATTAATCTCACCCCCCAAGCATTGACCATCTACAGGTTTGACTGGGAAAGTGGGAGGGGAATCTTCCTTCTCCGTTTTGCTCTGTTGGACTTGTTCCTAATTTATTTGTGACGTGTCACAAATGCAGAAAATAACAGAAAAAAAAATGACAGTGTAGCAGAATGATGGGATGAGGTTGGAGGATCACACATTAATATTTATGTTACACTAGATGAACAAAGTGCCATTAAATCAGCACCAATTTGACAGATAAAGTCAAAACCAATTGAAGTTGTTGCAATTTAAACACCAGTATCAGCAATACTGACAGGTTTTCTGAAAGAAAAAAAAAATAAAATTTATAAAAAATGCTGTAAAAACAGCAGCGATGAATGAATCTCACTCCATTTTGACATTTGGGTCAAACAGAAAGAAGATTTACAATAATATATTATTAGAAAAGGAGCAAATATAAACCAAAACATCCCTCCGACATCTAAAGTTGAGATGGCTACATGCTTCGCAGCGCTCCTCGTGATTTACTCCTGCATATAAATTGTTCAATCCTGCTCCTGGAAGGAGAGTGTTTTATAGAGCTGTAAAATTAGGCTCATTTTATGGATCCCACAGCTTCAGCTACTTGTGTGCCTTTCCCCCCCCCCTTTCTTCACTCTTCCACTTGATATTGATTAAGACGTTTAATATCGCCAAGCTGCTGTAAAGCAGTGTACACAAAGACACGGTACAAAGCAAGCTGAAGAATGCTCATCTTTATCTCTGAAAGGAAAGCTTTTTCGGAGGAGCCCTTTCAAGTTGATTACATTTTGTTTACAGCAATTATTGAATTCCGACAAATATTTAAAGCAACAAGATTACATATCAAGGCCCGATCCGTTTTGGACGCAGAACAAAAAGTTTCCTAAACAAAGTCAGGGAACTGATGGCCATATTTGATTAGGTTAACGCATGCTCCAGGTTAAGCAGACAGATTGAACAAACATGTAATTAGATAGCTACAACAGTAGGACCTTCTTGTTTCTTTCTTCTTAACTTTAAACAACATTTTGTTCAAAGGCAAGTACCATTGCAGCAAAGTAAAGGCGCGATGAAACAGAATACGACAGCTTGCTGCTGGAAGCTCCCGCATAATGGGAATTAAAAACGTCTGTCAATAGCTCGGCAGAAAGAGAGGGTGGCTTTTATGAGCAGCTAAAAGCCCCCCGCCCGGTTCAGCCCGGCCCTGCAGCACTGCACACTTTCTCATGAGATAGTGTCCAAATACTTTGATGTCAGCAAGGAAAAACTACATAAAATAATTGCAATAATCTGGAGAACACATGGCTGCTGCACCAACTAACTCTTCCTCCTCTGTGAATGACTACAGAACCAATGTTTATAATTATTGGATCTCCAATTCATCCAGGCCGCCAAGTGTATTTACACAAGGTGACATTTCTCTGTGAGAATTTCTTTCCACATTCTCCCCCCTGACTAAAGAACTAACATTGCAGAGCTAACCCACGTGCCATCCAGTTCTACTGGAGATGCCGTTCATTTGGAAAAGGTAGAAAGACCAGAGAAAAAAACATAAATTTAAAGAAAAAAAATCTGTAGATTTGCAGGAATCACCAGTCAAAGCAGGCAAAACAAGCTATGATAAGGCTCGTCCATGGCATATAGGTAGCATTGCCATAACATTTATGTAAAGTGTTTTGTATTATACAAAAGAATGCTGAGTTCACGTTAGAACCAGGAGACCTACAATTTTTGAAAGCATAGAACACAAATAAATCTAAATTGGCCTTTTGGTTGTTTTTAGGAGCATGTTTTTTATAATTTTAATAAACTCTTCTGACATAAAAACAACCTTTGGAACTGCACCTCTTGATTATGCTGAATGGATGTTCAGCTGCCTAAGGGCAACAGAGAAAAGGATGAAGCGATCCTCGTCTGCTTTTTTAATGACACTCCTAGAATAAAAAAATGCTGTAGAAATATATATATATAAAATCTTACCAAAGTTCACCTTTATATTTGGTCCTGAATTGGATATATAGTATATCGGATGTTCTTTAAACTGCTCACAGTCTGAACGGTCATGTCACAGTCCATCCAACTTTTACACCACTGGAGTGAGAAAGAGTTGCAGCTTTGAAAACTGTAGGAGGCAGGCAGTGGCACAATCAAAACAAAGATGGCAGATAGCATTGATATGAGGACACACTTTATGCAACGGCTGTCACAATACCTCTAGCAGAGGAAGCAGCTAACTAAGGTAACTGCAGCTGTTTTTGAATCTACAGTTTCTCAGATAAGAAAATTTGTTGTTTTAGTCTATGTTTTACTTTTTAACATCTGCTGAGCTCAATCAGCAGCAATATTAATTAAATCACTAATTTTTCTCTCCAGTTTTTCTACCCTGTACTGGTTCCTAGAGCCAAGCCATCAACTTTTAAGGATAGAGTTAAAATGTTCCTTCTTGATAAAGCTAGAGGCCAAAGCCTGAACCTCTCCATCACTCCATCTTGTCGAGTCACACATCTGTTGGTCATTAATGAATTCTCTATCTTCTCAAACTCCCAGTTTGTTCACACTTTGACTAATACTTGCCTGGCTTCCATTATTGGTGATGGCAAACAGATAATGTAAACCAGAATATTTCAATAACCCAACTGGGTTTGTTGGATATCAACCAAGAAAAAAGCTACAATGAACAACTGACCGGGTTGAATGTTTGAAATGTTTACCTTGACATGCTCACAGATCACAAACATATACAAGATTTTCTAATATGTTGATAAAACACTTCTAACAACATATTCCATTTAAACATTTTTCGGAGCAAAAAAGCTTGAATTTCCTGGTGACCTCTCTCTTCTAAAGTTCTTTGTTCAAAAGCTTTCTTTTTAAAACATAATACAGAAAACAGAAAAACCCACTTCTTATATTCTCAACCTAAACATTGCAAACATGTTGAAAAGAGTTGGTCAACAGTTGGTATTGTGATATGCCACATAACCCAAAGAAGACAAAGAAGGCAGTATTTTGGTTTAGCATACCAAAGAGAGAACTTAAAAGGTTTATTATGTATGGATATGCAGAAGGTTTTCTTTCTTTCTTTTTTTTTTTTTTTTTTTTTTTGATTAAACAACTCTGAGTGGATGCTTTTGAAAGTTAGACGTGAGCTAGCCTTTGGCATCTTGAATTACTTTTGCCTTACTCACCCTATAAAAGCCTTTGTCTTATTTAATATGTTTAACTGCTTTCGGACGATTGGGAGCAAGTAGCTCCTGTATGCCAGGCTCCTGGAAAACCACAACTCTGCTCTGAAAATACAGTCCTCAAATATCATAATGCCAAAAGTTTGTGACCACTATGGCTGACATCTATAAAGCTGGAGGCACAGAAAACCATTCATGGGGGAGGAAAGGGCTAGAGAAAAAAAGGCATCCAATTATTAAAGAAATTACACAGAGGGGGATTCAAAATCAAAACCATAAAAAAAAAAAACAAATCTTCAAGAGTTTGCATGGCAAGTTGGAAACTGGGCTGGAACTTGTTTTTATTAGATGGAAAAAAAAAAAAAAGATCAGAAAGTCACGACGCTGACATGACAACCCTCTGTACCACCGCGGAGGAAGGATTATACCCCCCGCTGAACTCTGAAAAGCAAACTGGACAGAAAAGCATGTTGTGCATTAAGAAACTGCAGTGAGACACTGAGAAACTGAGTGAGGGATGATGAAGAAAAGGGAAACAAGCAGGGCTTCTGTTCACCAGAAAATCTGTACAGAATCCAGCCCAGGTGCAAAGAATTAGAGGAGATGGCACATCAAACAGAGATGTCTGCTCTGTCTTTCCTGTAGCCCGGGTGGCAGGAAACGCTCTACAGCATTGTGTAAGCTGACCAGAGACAGACAGACAGACAGACAGACAAGAGGTAGCAACAAGAAGACCACAACGAGAGAGAAGAGGACAGCAGATGCAGGAAATGTTCAAAAGCATCCTGCAGAGATGTGGAGAGATGAATGAAGAGATGAGCTGAGTGGGAATTGAAGCAATTTTAAAGTAAGAACAGAACAAGAGGAAAGTATAGAAACTCAATGAGAAGTTCAAAATTATTTGGCCGTCAACACTGGGCTCAAAAACGCTAAATGTTTGGGTCGCAAGCCGTCCCCTGGTAGGATATTTTGCCAGTAGAAGAACATCTTAATATGAAAGTAAAGAAATAAATAGATCTCAGATTTTGTGATTTTTTTTTCTTTAAACAGGGATTTATTACCTATTTTACACACGTAGTGCAATTTTATAGCACAATAAGTTAACTATCTTCAGCTGCTATGAAAATTATATCAAACATAACAGACATTTAATTTTGCAACCTGACAGCTTGAAAATGACCTCTGTCTCTTTAAGAAGCTCCTGCTTTTTCCGACACTCCCCTTTCAGCACATCATCACAGCAATGCTCCTTCATAATGTATTTTCATACTGTTAAATAGCTTATTAGAATATAAAGTTATAAGACACAAAACTATGTTGTTTGGGAATCACATCACTGTAAGCATGTGGATATTTTGCCACATTATTTGTCCCTAAATCTCACAAATGCAACATTTTCTCAAACCTCTTGTTTGGTCAAAGCTTCTATAAATATTCTATTTTGTGTGATATTAGAGTTTTTGTGTAGACGAAAGGCCAAAATGCTTAAAAATTTGTTTTCACAGATATCTGGCTATGAGTGGACGAGGTCCTACTCGCAAACAAGTAAAGGCAGGTCTGTGTGTGGCTGACTTCTACTTGCTGTGTTCAGCCTGCATTCAGGCACTATATTCATTTCTATATATAATATTATATGTAAATCTTTCATCCCCCCTGTGCTCACTGCTGAACATATGCCCATCATCTGGATCTCTCAATAAATCTTCACTCAGCCATCTGCTCACTGAAAAAGAAAGAATCAAATGTGGCTTTTAAACACTAGCTATACCATTCTACCACCAGGCTGCATATAATGGATGGAAACCCACCGCCAAGAAAAAAAGAAAAAAAAATCTTTGAAGCTTTTCAAATGCCTTTAGAGCTGTTAGAAGTGAATGTAAAAATATTAAGGCGTGCACATTCCCTGGCCTTACATCATTACTGAGGAACTGATGTAGGTTCTGCCATCATTTAGGCATTTTATACGGGAATAGGCATATGGAGGAAAGCATTTTTGGTGGAGTTAATATATTTTCTTTCAGCTACATGTGCATAACTGGAGCTGTGAAATGATAAATGGATAGGCTGGGTGTGCAGACCGGAGTGCAGCTTTGTGTATGTGTTTGTGTGCGTGGGATAAGTTATGGAGAGAAGAAAGGAGACCACCGCAGTTGAGTTGTCTACACTGCGGCTTCGCATTTCCCTCAAACCTGCAGCTGAAGTGATTTGAATGAGATTCTCTCATACACACTAAGCACCCTGCTGTAAACTTTCCTAATCTTGATCCCATCAATACAAAAACTCTGGGGACCTCAACAAGAAAGAAAGCAAAGGAAATACACTGCGGTGCAAAGATTAATCCAACACATAGGGCCTCCTTCTATATATTTAAAAGTTTTTGTCGTGCTAAGGTACATGGTGAAAAAGAATACAAGACAACACAGAGCAAATAACAACAACAAAAAAAGAAACGCTTGTGCCAGACTCTTGGTTCTTTTATGCCTGGTTGGGCCCCCTTGGTTTGTAATGTGCCTGTAGTTACACAAGCATTAGGCAATTATGCCACTGGTTTCTCACCCGCTTTCCCGAGCCACAGAGGAGCTTGTGGTTTCACACATGGACATTAGAAAATGTCACAACATTCCTCTGTTTTTCAAGCAACCTCCTTCTTTCCCTCATCCATATGTTTATGTAGCTGCACATTCATTTCTTTGGTCTTATAGATTATGTTTGTTTTCTTGGCGAGACGCCACTGTCCGTACCAACAAAGACAACCAAGATGGGAAGATGTTTTTCTTTCATTTCTGTAATGGTGGTGTGGAAATGACACAAGCCAGGAGTACAGCACTCTCAGAGTTGATTCAAATTTGAGAAATGATGTAAAGAGAAATGCAAATTTGTTGTATTTCACAACAGAGTAACCTAAAATGGAACCGATATTACAAAATTATTAGGCTTACCTATAATGTTGAACAAAATCTTGCTGTCATAAGAGAAATACTGTTTATTATAGAAGATCTTGTGTCACTTCCTATGATGTTTGCAAAAAGAGCTTTTAAGGATCTTTACTCTCTCCATATTTTCTCAAGTTGCTACTGGTTTGCTCTGTAAATTCCCAAATAAAATCCACTGTTCAAGGTGCAGAATATGTGACCTCTTTTTCTGGATTCTCCTGACAGCCCAGCAGACCTCCTCTGCTGTGTAAAAAGATTATCTTAGCTTCAAACCAACCATGCAGGATGCCAGAACATCAACATGTCATGAGCTGGAAGGAAATGGACTACTGATACACAATGCACAAAAAAGGAGTTTGGACACACACACATTTAGCCACACACATTTTCAAACAGTAAAACTGGTAGAATATGTATTTCACAAGCTGCCATCTGGAAACAAACCTTCAAAGGTTGGGTGTATTCTTAGAATCCTGATATCCTGCTTAAGGATGAGCCGTTTCCAATCATACACAAGTACGACCAACAAAGATCAAGCCCTGGGCCGTGTGGTCAACCCATGGATTGAGCTCTTTTATGTGTGAAGGACATGTGAGCGCTGATCCCTCTCGCCTCTGTCACCACAGATCTCGACCTGACTGACAGCAGCATGCCAAAACACAAGAGCAGTTTCCTGCAAGCTCCAAGCAGAAGTCTGCATGTGTGGCCTGGAGAATTCAACTTCTCTTTCAACAGCAACACACAACCACATGATGAGGAAGAGAGGGAAATTGCTAGCAATGTGCTGCTCTTGTTTCGAAATGTGGACAATCAATGAGTTACATAGGTCTGTATGTGCTTTAATTCAGTTTCTATGTGGCAGTATCCTACTGTTTTAGGATGAAACTTTACTGTTTTATCCTAAACAGATCAACAAGGAAATGGTATTTTAGATGACATTAAACATATTTTTTCAGATGGGTTTAAGGGTGAAAGTTTTGAAGTAGCGTATTCATGTGGACAGAGAAAGCAATAACGTATTAGCCCAACCTCTAATCTGATGTATAAAGACGGAAATGTGTGTAGTGACTACTTTGCAGATGGTTCTGGAAAATGAAACCAAATGTAGATATTTCACTTTCACAACAGACAGATACTTCCTTTTACTCCTTTTTGGATTCCTAAGCTATCTCGAAGACTTTGAGGGTATATTTTTAAGAATTTTTACCATGACTGATTTGTTTTAATATTTACCCACTTTTTTCTTTGCCAGTTTACATTTGTACATGTCTGAAATAAGTTAATTTCCCACTTTTTCCTCCATGGTTACCCTTATTACCACTTCCATTCACTCCTCCCTTTTTCTACACAGTAAACCTGAGTGCTACACAAAACGTAGCCATAAAAATGCACAGCAGAACGAAGGCTGAGGTTCTCTTCATCCCAATTCCCCCAAACCTCTAACTGCTGGGCGCAGAGTACAAGTGTTGTGGTGCAATCTTCTCACAAAGCAGAGGCCCTGAGAATAACATCACACAGGCCACAGAAATTTATGGAATGAACCGCAAGCTGTACACAGAAGTCAGTAGACACCACAACACAGCACACACGATGCTGTATACAGGCTCATGTTCATTACTAGAACCAGCAAGTTGAAATGTAGAGCTGTGGTCAAAAGCTCACTGATGATGGATAAATGGAATTAGAGACAGAAAGACAGATAAAGACACAGAACAGCCATTTAGAAAGAAGGTACACGATGACTTCAACGATCTTTTAAAGTGGCCTCACTCTGTGATTAGGACACTTACATTAATGCTCCATACGGTTTTACTGACACCAATGGGCAATACATCATACCAAGAAAGGAAGGCCAAATGCTTTAATCCATAGATCCAGATAAAAAAGGGTTGTGGTTGTGTAAAACATGCTAAAATGTAGCTTTTTTTTTGTTTCAATGTTTAAAACTTCAGAATTGCTACTGAATTTGTCATGAGGAAACTTCCCAAAGGAAAAATAAAGTTCCATCTAATTTAATCTAAAGCAGGAGGTGAGATAGAAAATGTACATCTTTGTAACGGTTTCTGGTTACTGTTTGCACCAATGAGTTTGGTTGTTGATTTTGTTCATATGTTTCAGTCTCTGGATCACTCAGTTGTTTGTGTCTTCTATTTACTTGAACCTCTTCAGCCTAGGAGTTGGGACTTAAACTTAATCACACTGGAAACTAACCCAGAACATATCGGTATATGTATTTTTTATGAATATGACCAGCTCTATGCAAACCTATATTCTTACTGACCTGTTAACAGCTCTTCATTCACAAGTAAATGTACTTTTAGAGAGAGAAACGTAAAATCTACATAAAAAGCCACAGCAATATTTTCAGCGGTTAAACGTAAACTTCCTGTGCAAATCACCACACACTGTCCCTCCAACTAATCTCCTAGTCTCATCTGTTGGCTATCCTGTCTCACTCAAAACGTAAATTAAGAGCAAACTTTAATAATAAGGGGTGTGTGATTTACTCAGTGCAGTGGCCTTCCTCATTTCTAAAACAATTCAATGTTACATTAATCCTGAGTGTCAAGGCGATGTGAAATATGTCCTCTGAGTTTACCAGCACCAGGTGTTTCATTTGCTGGGATGACAAAAAGCAAAGTTTGTTCTGGCTGACCCTCCAGTACAAGAGTTTTTTATCTTGTTTTTTTCACAAGAGGAGTCTGTGAACATGAACGTATGACTGGTTTGTGTGCTAAAAAAAAGGAAAACAGCTTGCTGGGCTCTCATCTTAAAATTTCTTTATGTTTTTGGCCTTTATGACTTAAATATAAACAATGAATAAAATTTGGACTTTGTGGTCTAAAAGTGACATTTCATGACATAACCTCTGTCTGTCAGCAGAGTGAGTTCTCATGGATCGGTGCTGACTAATGTGTTATTACAAGCACTTTATTATGACTCCTGATATTCAGTACAACAATCGCACAATTTTCTTTAGAGTTTTAAAGAAATTTAACAGAACTCATTTTTACAAAATCAATTTACAAAAATAATATATTATATGGAATAATTCACAATGTATAAGTTCACATACAGGGGCTGGGAGTTTAATGTGTTCGTTTTGATTAATGAATGACAGAAAAAAAAAAAAGAACTAGAAAAATTAACATATTCCATCTGAACTAATGTTTAAATGTGTAAATACCTTAGTGTAAGTGAACGCAGCATCCCAAATCATTCCTTCTGAGTCCAAGTGCAACAAAAAGTAAGCCTCATAAGTAATTATTCTACATTCTTAACATTCAAAAAGTATGTTTTGTGGTGACATGAGACATGCTGACCAGCAGAGAGGACAAACCATCTTTTAATAATTCATAGAATATTAAGTTTAAAATAAAACTAGAACCAAGAATTAGGTAAGGGAGGACAGAATGAACTCTGCAGAGCAAAGTGTGTGTAAAGAATGTTAAATTGACGGAGAAACATGTTTAATGTTTCTGACACTCTGTTCTGTAAAGCATAGGGATATTCAACTGCTTCCTACAAAAAAAGCTGCAGAAATTCTGAATGTTGCTGCATCTGGATCTGGATGAACCGCAGCATGAAAGCACAGCCAAAGCATTCCGGTTCCCACTAAGAAAAGGTAAAAATTGCTGCACATGAAATCACTACAAACACATGCTCTACTGACAACACAGAAGCCAGTTCAACAGCAGTGTTGAAAATCGACAGTTTTTGACAGAGGGTAGTCCTATACATTCCTAGTTAAGACCTCTAATAATGTCTTAGGCCTGGTCAAATCATTTCATCAAAAATATTTGCTATAATAACCTGGACAAATGTTATTGACTTAAATGCGCCATTTCTTTGGAAAAAAAACAAACAAACAATTTAAACACAGAAACTTAACATTCTGTTTCCCTTGTAGCCAACGTCCAGTAGCAGGTAAAAGGACAGACAGGATGTGGGGCTTTTGGAAGAATATGTTGATCAAGTTCACCCAACCGACAGCCTGCTTCAGAGAGAGAGCTGAACTGAACTGCTTTCTTTGACAACATGGCGATGCTGGATGGGGGAATAAGTCACCTGATGCTTTCAAAATGAAGAATTATTGAATTTATGCTAAGTTAAGCCACAGAAACTCTTGCATCCATTTGTTTAACTTCCACCACAAAAAAATATCTTCAAATATTTAATAGTTTAAATCTGCCAGTAGATCACACCAAATGTTCCACACAGGACATTTAGGAGGTATTTTATTGTTGCAATACGCCAATCAGTGGCGTCGCTGCCTCTGAATTGAGTTGATCATTTAACCTGCTCAGCAGAACAGGAAGTTTCTAAAACAATGTACATAAGAGTGGGTCCTGGGTATCTCTGTGTGTGGCCCAAACAACTCGTCTCCGCTGCAGCGGGGAAGCAAAGCCGAAGTACTTTACACTAGTGTAAACAAACGGGGAAATGGGGCACTTGGCAGCAGACTAAAGTGAGTGATGAGGCAAGTGTGCACTGAAGCATCTAATGAATCATTTGCTGGGAATGCTGGGTTTTTATGAGGAAAAGAAAGATGAGGGGGAAGATGGAAAAAGAAGGAGACAAGCTAAGAACGTTGTAAAAGAATGGCTGTTGCACAAAGAGGCACAGTCAGGAAGTAGTTAACCTAGATATCGGAATAAGATTAGAATACTTTATCCTTTACAGGTGCAGCAACAAAATGGAAACCTAACTTACACTTCATTTACCGAGCTGTCGAAAGAAAAACAATGTTACAGAAAAGCTTCAGCACTGAAAATCCAAAACATTTAACTCTTGCAGGCTTATGAGTAACTTTAACTTTTTAAATTAGAACACATTTAATCTACTGTAGTTAGATTTATTTGAAGATGTCAAACTTTAGAATTAAAATGTAGGCTTTTTTCAAGCCTGTGTAGAGCCGAGAATCCCCTCTGTTCAGTTGATTTCTTAGCGTACTATATTAAAGTTTTCTCCAAAGGTTTCGAGTCATTTTCAATAAAGTCTATGCTAGATTTCCAATGTTGTAACATTCTCCGTTTCCCAGCTCTCCAGCAGTACGTACCAGTCCCTGCACACAGCGGAAGAAAGGAAGCTACTGGGAGACAAGGGTGTATTTAATGTAGTGAGAAGAAATTTTATTGGGAACAGGCAAGGTCCTGGCATCGGTTGGCTGTATTTATCTATGCAGCGGGGATCCCCATCACAACCACTTATTAGGACATATATGTGGGTTTAACCAGGCAGCCATTCAACAGCAATAAGGACGTGGCTTGCTGACCACAGTGAGCTGGGACTGGGAGCAGTTTAACCAACACTGGGGCAACAGAGATGAAAACTGAGACAAGAAGGAAATAACAAATAGATGTAAATAAAAGAGAGGTACAGAAGCAACTTCCAGCAGAAGGCAAGTGAGTGGAAACGAGTTGAAGGAAATGTGAGAAATACATAAGTGCATATTGTCAGCAAGACAGGATATAATAAAACAATTAGAGAGAAAAAAATAGGGAAATGATGGAAGGAAATTACTTAGTTGCAGATGTGATGCCTAAGAAAGATTATATGGAGTATGAAATTTGTTCCCAACAGTTGCTGTTCATAGATTCACTTCACAGTAGGAGGGTTCTGCTCGTGGTGTGTTTTCAAAGATGGAACTGTGAGGGAAATGAGGTGTGCAGAGATAAACTATTATGTACACAGAATATGAGGCAAACTGTAAGAAACTACATTTATTGGCAATATGTGCTAAAATTTCAGGAAAATTCAACCCTAAAATTGAGTAAATTGGTTCTGTGGGGGGAAAAAACATCCATTTAAAAAATTGCTTGAAACAAAATTCCCAGAAACACAATTATTGGTGTCCCTTTCAATACTTAATGTACAGTGGGCAATTATCCTGTTAAAGGACCCAATGATAACACATTTTCAGTTCTCTAACAGGTTCCCAGGTTGCTATTCTAAATGACCCGGGTTTCAAAAATGTCACTTCTTACAGCTTTTGGAACACAAATTACCCACGACATCCTAGCTCGGCCATTGCCGTCCTACACAGTTCCACTCAATCATCATCTCCCTTCAGTGCTTCGTCTAGGATTTCTTTGGATGCATTTCATCTGGGCCAATCAGCCAACAGAATGAGGAGTTGTGAGCATTGACATTGATTTATGCTGTTTTGGAATTGCAGCCTGTCTATGGTTGTAGTTTTCCAAGTTTCTAAATATTTAGACATTAAGGAAGACATTTTGCTAGCAAAGATGTCATGGCCCAATTTAAATCGGCACTTCTTTCTTCAAAGTGAGACATTGTCGTTTACAGTGAACGTAATTTCCGGTAAGCTACATATCGTAGCTTCCTACACAATCGAGCTGGTGAATTATGTATGTCACTCTCAAATGTCAGCGATTGGGTAAAATCTGATCCAATCCAATCCACCTACAGAATGCAATCCAGACCCACAAGGAGCTGGTTTCTACCAGGCTAAAACCATACCAGATCATCCACAATACTTTAACAGTGGGCATGAGGTGCTCTTCCACATATTCATCCTTTGTTTTTGATAGAATCATCTCGAGTGTCGGTTGCTGAAAAGCTCAGGCTAAGTCTCATCTGACCAAAGAGCATTTGGAAGAGTTTGAAAGCAAAGGCGTTTTCAGCATTAATCCAAAAATATCCAGATGGAATTCGAAAAGCAGTCTAATGGTTGTCATAGAGACTTGGTATAAAATTAAATATGGGTCATGGTGTAGTTTACTGGCCAGCAGCTACAGGAAACAGGCCTGTGTTTGATGTGGAAGACATGAAGACATTGATTCCTAATTGGAAGATCATAGACACAAACGGGAAGAAAAAAGTGTAAAGAAGAACGCTCTACCCATGTGGAAACTCGGTGTCACTGCTACACGAGGTTCACTCAATAAACTGAAAATAAATTTCTCAAAATAGTTTGTAACTAAACCTTCAGAACTCTATTAATCTTTAAGAAAAATATTAGGACTGCTGTGCATTCTTGAAAATAACCACAACTGGGAAATTGGAGTACAGAAAAGAGACATGACTAATAGAAAAATGCTTGTATTCATAAATAGGATAACCAGAAAAAAAATATAAGAGTTCCGATTATATTCTAAAGAGGAACGGTTGGTGGAAACTACAGGAAAGAAAAAAAAAAAATGGGGAAGAAAATTATGCCCAACAAACAGAGTGCATATTTTTAAAAGTGTTCATTGAAATACCGGCATCTCATTACTGTAAGTTTTGCTGACATTGCAACCTTTTGAGCCGTTACCGTGGAAACCCGTCGACGTGAACACATCAAAACAAAAACAACAACTATATTTTGTGGCAGTGGGGTGTGCTCTCAGTCTCTCCGAGGGAGAGCATGGGATGGAATCTAAGGCTGTGTCAAGTAGGTGTGGGGATGCCGGGAAATGTGAAGGGTAATTTTAGACGAGCATTTAGAAACACGCACGGACACATGGAAGCAAGCGGTCACAAAAATTGCTCATAGTCTGAACTTTGAAAGGAGAGGTTCACAGACAAAAATCCAGGGCTTAATGAAAAGCATTACTTGAACTTAACCACAATGCGCCTGTCACAAATAAATAAAATGACACTCATTAAAATTAATGTTTGTTTCTTCAAAATAATTACCAGTGACTTTATAAAGTGCACCTGTTCAATTGTTTTGGACAAATTAATAATCACCCACTCACACTATAGAAATCCGTTGCATTTAGACATCTGGTTGTGCTGAAAATGAAGAATTGGAATAAAAAAAAAATATTAAAGACATTTTAAAAAATCCTAAAAATCTCTGTTTTGATCATTTAACATAGACACATGATGTTGTGCTGTGACAGTTTTTATTGTTAATAGGTTACAATAAATGGTTCTATTTATATTTAGGGTGATAGAAGAAGAGATAAAGACTCAATAGGCCATGATTTGTTAATCAAACAATAAATCCAGTTAGTTTAGAACAATAGCTTGACGTTAACAGTAACTTCTGAGGGTGGATGTAGCAGGTTTGATGAATGAAACAGATATCTATATCTGCAGACAGAATGGTGGCTCTGAGGGTCTTTACAGATTTCCAACAACCCCAGAAAAAAAAATAAAAATGCTGCTTAATGATCCCGACATACTTTAGGAAATGAATCATGTGTTGGTAGACGTCTACATTCCCAGCTCACTCTGTCTGTGAGGAGTTTGGCCTTTATTTGAGCTAGTGTTGAAAAAAATATTCATAAAGAACACAGACAGAACGTTTGGATGATCAACAGGCACTCAGGCACAAACGGTGATTTTTAGATTAGTCTCTCTACATATACTGTTCAGACTCCAGTAACCGATGGAAATAAACAAACTCGGGTGCTGCAACCGATCTCAAGACAGATGTAAGTAAAACCATGATGACTGGTAACTTTTATTGACAATATCTGAGGACGAATTTCTGATATAGAAATAAATTATTTGACGTTATTTTTTGGTTACGACATACGACTGCATTTGACCATGGCGCATTAAAGCAGCAGAACTGTAGGTTACACAAGAAAAAAAAAAGGTCTGGAATGTCTGGAGCAGAACATGTTTATCCACTTACTCAACTAATCAGACGGTTATCTGATAGAGAACTCCATTACTAGCAAATTTGTGAGCTGTAGCTCATACATTTCATTTAAAATCCTGCGTTTGAAGCCCTACTTTGAATGTGGAATAGTTATTGGTGTCACATGGAATACTTCATACTGCTAATCTCCACACACAATCATCTTTTAGGTTTACCAATTATAGTTTAAAAATCATATAATGTCCAGTTGTGTAGATGAAAATCACTTGTTGAAGTCAAAGAAAAATGGGCAGGCAGGTTAAAAAAGATAGAAAGGAAGCAATATTTCAGATTATCATTACTTTTAAATAAAATATAATCAACAGCAACTCTAAACACACAACTTGTCAAACATTCAAGCAGAAGAACACACCAGGTGCTGTTCCTGTCACCGTGAACAAAACACTAAGTTTCAAATTTAGACATGGTTAGTAAAGTTCAAACAGGCTCAGATAACATATGGGGACTTAAGTTGTGCATGTTTCAATTCAAATCATAGTAAAAATCAATTCAGATTTTGGTGAAAACAGCATCAGGGCGTAGATCTATCCTTCCAGATACATATTACTGCCTTATGCTGGTGGAGGCGTTTTCTAGGCAAACTTTCGGTTCCAACTGATGACTGTTTAAATGCCGCAGCCTACATAACTAATGTTGCTGGGCATTGATGACCACAGTATAGCCATTGTCTAATTCTGATTCTTCTGCATAGTTTTATTTACGTAACCTCATTACAAAAACTGATAACATAAGTGACGCATCATGGCAAAAGGAACAAATCACTAGAGTATAAACAGAGACCAAAAAACCTAGAAAATTTAACAATTTCTGAGAAAATAGTGATTTCGATTTGTTGTTGTTATGAAGAAACCACAACACGCTTTAAATAGTTTTAAAATGGTAAACTTTGTGTTTTAATTCAGTTTGTTTACAGAGTAAATCTGAACGGTGTTCATTTGAGTTTTGGGGGACGGAGAAACTCACAACTGATTGACCTACCGGCTTTGTATGGCTACTCAAACACTTTTGATAATGGTAATATATATGTGGGACAAAGAATTGCAACTTGGGATGCCATTGTTCAGTTGCAAAAATTCTCCAGAGTTACAGTCTCCAGCGATGACAACAACCACCAGAAAGAGAAAGTGAAAAAGTGCACAGAACAGGACTACTTATATGATTGGAGGCATTGAGGGCTGCAGGGATGAGCGTGAGCAGTGGTGCATGCCCTACTGACTATCTGCAACTAGTAGCTGTAACCTAAAATAAAACAGTTAATAATGTTGGGCTTCCTTTTTTAACTTGTTGTATTTAGGCTTTAATTCCACTACAGCTCAAAGTTTACAGACAACTACATGACAAACGCTCACAAGACAAAACACTTCAAAAAACATTCCTTGATTAACTGAGAAATTGCCACTTTATTCACTAAAATGAGACAAGTCTTTAACTGAGCAAACATAGAAGTGCAGGCATGTACACTTTTGTTCTTTTGCATTTGAAAGACAATTTAAAAAAGAATTCAATCATTGTGACTATGGACACCCAGTTCCTACACACCATTTTGAAGAATGGTTCCCATTTAAAAAGAGCGGGGAGTAAAATATATGAGATATAAAAGAGGCCCAAACCACAAAAAAGCCAGGGCTGAGAGAATGCTGGACATTTCCCAGGCTGCTGCTCGTGTACTTCAAGAATGCCCGCTTTTTCTTTTCAAGACAGAAAAATGATTTCAGCTGTATAAATTGACAGCGGCCTTGTAACTGAAGATAAGAGAGGAAAAGAGGGCAAGATTGCAGTGCTGTCATAACTTCTGGTCAGTACACAGTCATATCCCAGCCAAGCTGGCAGGTTTTAGCCTCTTTGATGAAGTCTTTTAACTCCTAATGATAAATGCATATTGCATTTTGAACGTGTCGGGTCTACAACTGGATTTACACGTTTTTGCATGTGTCTGAAATAGTGTAAGTGAAATTATATCTTCATATACTCCATTGAAGTGTTTACATATGTCTGCTATTTTAGCCTTCGCTGCTCTCCCATCTCAGCGCTCGTCTCCTCGGGTGGCATAACAGTAAATCTTGGTTTTAGACACTGTGAGGCAATCATTTTTTTGAACAGCAGACAATAAAAGCATAACTGCGTAAATGAGTCATTTAATTATAACAGAGGAGGTAATTAGCGGTGGACTTTAAAAGGAAGTGCAGTAAATGGCTATTGGGAAGCAGACATGTTTCTTGCTATAGTGACAGTTGGTTAAAGACAGTAAACACACATCGGTTTGTATGATTACAGACTTTCTTCATGACTTTCTATAGGCAAACTGGGGGAGCACAAGCTGCAGAATTTAGCACATATAGAGCACACATAAGTGTGCTTGGCTTGACAGTCAACATGCTTCTGATCTTGGGGTTATCAATCATAGGATTTAGAAGTGCTATCACCCAGGACTGGAGGGAAGATGCAAAAAGGGAAGACAGTGAGGATAATGCCTGGTTAGAAATGGAAGAAAGAACATAGAAAGTGGTTGAGCATAATTCCTGGGTTGGCTTCTGTATGAAGAGGTTACGGGGATGACTCAGCATTGGTGCTTTTGTACACATAGACAAGCTTATGACTATTGTTATAATGTGACTTTGTATATGTATTTTTGGTGTCCTGCATGCGCCGTTGTGAATCTATAGCTAGAAATATGAACATTGCTGCATTTTGATGTGCATGTTATCTGTGTGTAAATGTGCTGCATGGTAAAGTGTGTCTGTTTAGACCAGGGTGGAGCATTGTGTGACGCGTTCAATGTGTAAGCAGATGTGGGCACCACGGCCACAAAGCTGCATGTCCTCTAACTACCAGAGGCAGAACACTGTTACGCAGCAAAGGCTGAAATTACATGGATGGTCTTAATGGTTTTCCAGCAGAAAGTCTGAGAAAAACTGCTGATTATTTTCCATGCCACAGATCATCATTTATCATCTGACAAGATAACAACAACATAGCCAGGAAGTCAGTAACGAAGACGAAGTGCAATTTCCATGGATACAGAGCTTCTTAAAGCCACAGCTAGATGTACCGGCTAACAGAAAAACAATCAACAAACATATCAGCGCAGGCAGGGGGAATCAAGCTGGATTTCTGTCAATCCAGTTTGGACTGTTTCAGGCTTTCCAACACACCAGTGAGTCAGACTGCCTCTCGCTTTGCCCCCCTCCTCTACATTTCTGTCCACTTTACTTGCTCTTTTTCTCCATCTCACTTGCATCTGCACAAAGCATTAGGCACCACTTTTATCTCCCTCATTACATGTGTTTGCCAGCTTCATATCTGCCCAACTGCTACCTCCTTCACACGCGCACACACACACGCACATGCACGCATACACTCTGTGGGGCTGTGGTTTTGAGGCAGCTATGACACAATCCAGATTCTTGCTGCCTATAGCAGGAAAATGTGTTTTGCACTAAAGTATTTTCCTCTAAAGTCCAGATTTTCCTTGCCCTACAGCTTTGATCCACATGGCACAGGGGGACGAAGGGTTGTGTCAACAGTGTTGTGTTTCAGTTGGCGGGCCTGCCAGACCCCCACGGCTCTCTCTCATTGCTCTGTCATGGCAGGGGCACAGATGCCACTATGAAGTGCAATTATACTTTGCGTCCTATGCTTTCCCAAAAGCCCGGTGAACATTCCCAAAGACACACAGGAGCACCCAAATGATGGGACTTGCAAAAAATATACCTAAAATAGTTGCATGCCTTAATGTTTAAAAATACGCTGAGGCATCTTTAATGAATTATCTGTGGTGGTTAGGAACAGCCAGTTCTAGCTCTTTGCGACTTCAAAGCTGTGTATAATTGAGCTGTATGAACCGTATTTGAATTGAGCAACAAAAGGAGATGTTAGAGATATCAGCTGAAATATGCAACAAGCATGAAGGGTCACTTGGTGATAAATCTGTAAACCTCTGTCCACTAAATGTGTTCGTGTCAACTCCTTGGTGTTTCGACGGCGCTTTTACAGCAGTAAATATCTGCTAGGACATGAAATCATAAATTTATCAGAACAGATAGAGTGAAAAAAAGAGTTTGTCTTACTGATAGATATCTTTTCGCAGCACAGTGCGGGTCAGCGGGTTGTCAGCCTGTGGAGCCATGCTGAGGGAACCCAGCTTTAACACCAGGGTGTCTTCCTTCTTCTCACTGGACTCTGCAAGGATAAATTCACACGAAAAATCTAACAAAAACTGTACAGAAAACAAGTTAATGAGTGCAACCTTTAAACTACAGCCACCTAAATAGTTGTATTTCATCTGTCAAAAAGGAAAATAGTCAAAATCTTAGAAGAGCCAAATTGTGTTCCTTTTGCACGTATCTGTTAAATATTAACTTATTAATACATAAGATTTGTCAAACATTCTCCATTGGTAACATCAAAGACGGCTAAACAATGAGAGGGACAAGCTAGTTGACAGCTAGTTGACAGGCCCTTTTTGTGTAAATTCACACAAGATCAACAGATCCCTGCATTTTTCCATAAGCAAAATTGTGAGTTTGTTATATATTTTTTGCAAAAACAGTCAAAGCCGTTGGGTTTCAGTGTTTGATAACTCCCTCCTGCTGGTGGCAGTATTGGTTATTTCTACACTGCAGCCTAATTGATGTCAAGTTATAGTTTGTGATCAATATGGAAAGTAACAGAAAGTCTCAAGTAAGCACAAACATTGTAGAATTCTTTGCAAATACTTGTAATGTAGCACCACAACATCACTGATTTATATTGCAAAAATATTATAAAAATAACTGCGGAGCCCTGAAGGGATCGATTAATGTGAAAAGATGTTCAATATTATTTTATTTAGTATTTAGTGAATGCTAGACAGGTATTAATATTGTAACAGTTTCTGAACAGATTTTTTATCAATACATTCAATACATTTTGGAACAACAGACTTTGAGGATATTCATGATCTTGATATGCCCAAAATGAAAATAAGTTTGACACCCCGGCTCTATATTATCATCAGTTTTATCATTATCACAAAGACAAATAAGAATAGAAAGTTTATTTATTTTCACTGATTTTGAGACATAAAACACAGTGTGACAGTCAGGAAGAAAAAAGTCAGGTTAGTGGGCTATGGTTTGTAAAAACACAAAAATTGCAAAAACTATTTTAAAAAAGTCTTGCAGGTGTAAGAATAACTACTAATTGTACAGGATCTGTTAGCTTTAGCGGACCTAATACTGCTCGTCATGGCTATAAAATGTTAAATAAAATCAAGAAAGCCAATTTTATTGTATGTGTGTTATATTACAATATTGTTGTTTCCATGTGTGAATCAAGAAATAAAAGTGTGACCTGAAGCTGCGGGTCTGTCTTGCGTGCCATGGCAGAAGACTCGGATCACACCGGTGTTGATGTAAATGAGAGGCAAACACCTGGACGTCAATGTGTGGCTCCGCATTGGCTGACCTGCAGACTTCCCTCGCTCTCTGTAGCGCCTGGGAACTGTAGTCTGAAGAGACATGAAGCCACAGCAATACACAGCACACAGAAGGTCACAGTTATGTGTTTTAGAATTAAATAAAAATACAACAAATTAAGTAAATCATCAGTACAGTGTGTAATATATCAACTACTATGAAACATTACATTCATTGTCCCTGTCACGGCCTTCCATTTCCAAAAACCAACATTTCCAACAAAGGCCGTGGGTGTAAACAGGTGGTTTGATTTGCACACACTTCTGAGTTGATTTGTTTTGTAAAAATATGTGTGATTTATTTCTTGTTAAACTAGTGACAAAATAATTACTAAAGTGTCTTACAACTTAGTTGAAAACGAAAAATAATCTCAATTTGATTTAAAGCTCTAAAAGTGTTCCAAAAAAGTGGTCAAAAAATCATTTACAAACTTCCCATCAACACACCAGACATTTACCAAACAATCCACCTTCACCAAACACCTGGTGTGTTTTTAATTACTCAAATTAATGGGACGGTCTAACAATCAGCAACGTAATCTAAACAATTCCAAATATAAAAATTTATTACAAATTTTGGTTCTAAATTAACTTAAATATATTCTAACTACCTAAAGAAGAAAACTAAATTGGTAGAAATTACAATCCACAAAACTTTAGCATAAATGGCCACAACAGTCCCCCTTATATAATTTCTTTCAGCAGTGATAACTATTTATTTATACAAGCTGAAAAATAATCTGGTAATTGCTTCCACTGAGAAAATATCTCCCCAATATACACAAAATATATTTCACCTGAAATACCCCTGCTACAGTAGCCAGCAAGGGACAAAATAAAACCACATCAAAGGGTTGTGCCGTCAGCAGGATCTCCCTCAGATACTGAGGCGAGCTGTCTGCCAGCGGGTCGCTGGCCGTCCTCTGGCTCGGAGTGGTCATGCTGCTGCGTGATGGCCGCTCCGGGCGGGAGGTCAGCTTGTGCCGGACGTTTTTGGTCACAGCTTGGGTGTAGGTAATCGAAAGGAAACCATGCTGCTGATGAGAACCTTCCAGGATTTTAGCTGCCATCTGATGCGAGACAGGACAGATCAGTCTGACAACTGACACGATCACACAGAGCAAGGCAAGTCCAATAACTGCTCTGTATGAATCTGGCTCAAATTCTTGGATGAGGATTCAATTTCTTTCTTTTTTTTTTTCCCTTTTTCTTCAAATGGAGACTTAAATATACTTAGTCAGTTCTAAAATGACTTTATTAAAGAAATGATACAGGATTTTAAAAAGCTCTGTAAAATGTATTACTATACATTTTACATTTTGTTTCGTAGCTTTTGTTTTTTAGAAAACAGACTTGACCTCATCCAAAGACCTCAGCCTTATATCATGAGACAGTCCAAAAAGAAAGCCAAGCTGAAGCTACTGACAAGGAAGGCTCAGAGAACAAATTTCACCTTTAGTAAAATAATTCAGCAAGAAGCAGGAAATCAGTCCACATTAAAAACATCAGATTCTAGAGACTTTTTTAAAAATTATTTCTCTATATACATATATATTTTTGCATATTTTAAAGCCAATATTAAGTAAAAATACATAAGATACAAAGAATGTTTTTAAAAATCTGAAAATATGTCCTGATTAAAGGTCTGGTGGATTGATTTAAGACATCAAGGTAAGCAAAAACATCCAGTAACAGTGGACCTTATTGTTTTTTAACAATTCTATTGCACTTCTTAGTAAGATGGTTTGTGAAATTTGAAGCACCAAAGGGCATAAATGTTTTCATTACAGTTAGAGAGAGTCGTTTCCAGTCCCATGTACTAACCCAGAACCCATTGTGGGTCTACTGTTGGAGAAAAAGGGAGCCACACCCAGAGCGAGACACACAACTGAGTTTTGTGTGGCCAATATTAGCAATTATGGTATATGTGTTTTCATGTAAATGTTTAATAGTGTTTGTCAACAAGATTTTGAAGTTTCAATAGTAGTTTTCAACTAAGAATTAACCTTTTTTTATTTTTTATTTTTTATAAAGTCAAAGAGCCAGAGAGGCTACACTTCCTCTGGCTCAGGAAAAACAGGTCACATTAAACAGAATGTGACCTGTTCTGTTTAATGTGCTAAGATATCCACAGACAGCTCTTGCTGAGAAGCCTTTGCAACATTAGTAATCACATTCAAAACTAAGTTCCCGAGGCAGTGGAACAACATTGTCTTTACGTTTTGACCACAAAATTAACTTGCCCTGCTTTGAAATGAGATGATGAAATTTAAAACTCTGGTTTGAGAGAGTAAACGTGCGAAGATGAACTTTTGTGGAAAGCAGTGGGAGCAAGTTGAGAGTCAACTAGATTGACTGTAACTGTATGTTTAGTCACGTATATCATCAAATGATAAAGCAAGGCACGCTTTAAGTGACGCATAGTCAGAACATGGCAGCCGAGGATATTGAGGAAAGTTCTGGTTAGGTCAAAATAAGGGCAGAAGTCTAAAAAAAAAAAAGAATAGAAGATTCTGCAGTTCCTGCACTAATGGCGATAAATACCTTGCAATACTGATGAAATCTTTTGCAGAGTATTTTACTGCACTTTTGAACAAACAACATGGCAGTGATTTTAATAACTTTAATAAAGCATCATTCTCGGGCTGGCTGGTCTACGCCTATTAAATGAGTCAGATCAGTATCAGGGACGGAAAATTATTAATAGGAGAATCTCTAGTCAGTGATGATTTCTTATGGTTACTAAAAGGATCATTTGTTTTGAAGTGATAGTTGCCTAAAATTTATAAAAGGATCAAAGAGAAAATTCTTGACCCACTGTTGATGGATGTTAAACAGAGTTCACAAAATAGAAAAAAATAATAAAAGAAAAGGAAGCTGGATTCTTACAGGAGGGGAAAAGCCAGAGAAGTGGCTGAAAGAGCCTTGCTTGCTGACGGGTCGAACCAACACAGTGCGTCTGTTCAGCTTGTCAGTGCAAGAGAGGACCACTCCTCCACAGCTGCCCGAGGTCCGAATACCCTCCTCCATACTGGAGGTGAGGAGAGCGGAGGACATGACCCACACAAAAAGGTAGATCCAGAAAGAGAAAAACATAGAAGACAGACATGGATTCAGATCGAGTAGAAAAGGAGGAAAACACAAAATAAAAAAAAGAAGCCAGAGACATACTTTCAGTATAGTTTCAGTAAAAATCACAAAAGAAGTCAATTGATTAAACCCAAAGAAAGTTATCGAGGTTGATTCGGTTGAAATATTGAGTTATGGTCTTATAGTATACCTCAACAGAGACTGAAGCAATATGAGCCACATTTCAAGTGAAAATAGAACAATCAACACAAAAGGTTATGGAAAAATCCTCTGTGTTGCAATCATTTAAGGTTCATTTTTCAGATTTGTTTTTTCTGAGTGCTTATATAAGACCATCACAAGAATAAAGTTTTATCAAAGAAGAGTGGAAGTCCATGTTCTAGGAGTCTTTAACACAGACAGGAAATTGGCTTTGACCAGATTACATTGGCTTGAGAATTCAGTCGATCAGTTACTGGAGAGACAGGAGAGGGTTATGCAGCAAACCATCCCAAATCATCTTTTAAGTATTTCTTTTGTATGAATTTACATTGTTCAATAAATTACTTGCCTAAACTTGCAATGTTTGCTCTTTCTATTCTTCTTCTCCTGTCTGTCCAGCAACAGAAAAGATGAAGAACCTTAAAAAGGAGCAGCAGCGCAGCAGCAGATGGTGTATGAAGAACTAAGGCTTCTATGGCTGCTCTGGGGACACACAGGAGCCTCACCACAGCGCTCTCCTTGCAATGTAGGATGATTCCTTCATATTGCCCAGACTGAAGGCCTTGCCCTGGCCTAGAGAAACATGCAAGACCAATTTCACAATGAGGAATTGTGTGTGGCTGCTCCTGGGGAAGGTAAGAGCCGTGTGAAAGAAAACAACAGAGGTGCCCAGGTCCAGGCCTCGGGAGCAGCTGAACTTAAACTTTTACATGCTTCCCTGAATCAAAATGCTGAATTCATTCACCTGGTAATCAGCCATTCATTTGATTCAGGTGTGGAAACTGGACTTGGGCACCCCTGGGATACTAGGCTGTACTTTATTTACTGAACCGCAAACTGACACAATGCAGGAAGGATCCAGCAATGGTAAACTTTCAGTAATATGACTGAATGTGTAAAATGCTTTAAGAAGGCTTTTGTTGGGAGTTGGTGTCATATGAAAAATCTGAATTGAACCACATTTAATTCAGGCTCATCTGTTGGAAAAGGAAAAGAAAAAATTAAAGGAACAAAATAAGGCCTAAGCTGCAGCAAAAGCAGAAGTAGAAGAGAAACAGATATTGTGTCAGGATGGAAATGAGTTACAGGGCATATAGCAGCGACGACCTCCTCTCAGGGATGATGGTTCTGAGGTAGAAACAACTTGGGTGAGCTTCTCCAAAAATGATTTTGCACCTACCACAATCGAAGGCTGTTCTGATGCAAAACCAAAAAATCATTAGTAAATCTCTTTTTATATTTTGCTTGCAAAAGTTGTAAAACCTTGTTGCAAATAATCTCTGCTTTGTGTAAAATAAGCCAGTTTCTAGTTGACTAATCAAAATAATTTGGACTCTCAACTAGAGATGTTCAAAGGATTGGAAACCAATCCAAATCAATAACCTTTCCATGGTGTATCAACATATTTACTGGCAGTATTTAGATAGCATACAAAACAGGTGAGTACTCAAACCCCATTGACTAAATATACAATTAAAGCAAGCTAGCTAGCTTAGCCAACCAGTGTGCAGAACTGACTTTATGTATGACAGTATTTTTTTTAATGCCACCGTGTGAGTGTATGTGCAATTTTTGCCAATTTAAACATATCTCTGTAACCTCTCCACTCAAAGAGACCAATTTACACAGTTGTGATGTGGAGTTTCTCTGCCAGCCATTCTTCAGGCACAGCTTTTGGTAGCACAGCTGGAAAACATCAACTTCATCTGAGCTGCTTGGAGTGAATAAGGGTGAAGTGTCTCTTTTCTTTGGGGACCCTTTTTGAGTAACTGAATAGTTTAATGAACATCAAAGAGTTGAAAGACACTGTTAAAATAAGGCAAACGGGATCATCTTTTGAACTTTCCACAAGACAGGAAACATCCCTAAAATATTTAGCACTGAATCACCTCTTTACCTTTCCACTTTCATGTCCTCCTTTGAATACTATCCAAGTGTCCTCCACACCATATAAGGTTTCTGCATCCATCTATTCTGCATTCCTTGTGACAGATCATTTTTCCACCCTTTCTCTCCTCACCCTGTTCTGATACAATCACTGATTCAATTATGGACTGGCCTCCCATATTTGCTTGCCCTATGTAATGGTCTATTCATTTTCCAGCAGTGACATAGCTAAGGCCAGAAAAGATATTTTATCTGTCAAACTTGATCTAATCTGACCCATTGTACACAAATAACCTGGGCTGGGTAATGAAATACTGAGCAATTATCTATTCAGAATGATTAATACAGACTCCAGTCACTGGGAGAACTACAGTGTAAGTGAATGATAGAGATTGGAGTGGGCCATGAGCCCAGAGATTCTCCACTGTGGCCTGAACATCCATGACTGTAACCTGGCATGGATAATGAATTGCTTCTGCTTGCCAGATCCATGGTTGGTAAAAGTGTGTTGAGACCACATTGTTAAATGCACATTCACTGAAATAACCTAGAAATAAGAAAATTGACTAATTATCTACTTAAGGAGGAATAGAGGTCTAATAAAAAAGATTAGGCCTGGCACCGGCTCAAAAGCAATTGAACACACACCTGTGGAGAACAGAGCGGGATCAAATAATGACCCACAGCGTCGACACACACTAGAACTGTCTGAGCGCTGACGTTGTTCTGGCTAAGGTTGAGAACTCCGTGTGAAGCATATGCGGTCCTGCAGGGTTACAAATCAAGCTGCAACCGACACAGGGAGGTCTGCAGGATGCCAGCTAGTTAGCGAGGTTTAAAGCCAAGCAAATGGCCTCAATCACTCTTTGACCTTCGCAGATGCTCCTAGGATCCAACTGAAGTGATTTGAAAACCTGGCAAATCTGAATCAATATCTATTATCATGTTAGTTGTGAGGGCATTCTTCGTTTATAACGGGGTTGAATAGAGTCACGGCCTCCGACGGTCCAATTCAGTTTTACGGTCTGGCTTGACTAGAGCGAGAGACACTTGGAAACAAAGTCAGACATTCAAACACAGGCACATCGAATTATACAAATGCAGCCAAACATCCTGCAGTACTCTGCCATTTGATTACTGTGATTGCTACTTCATTATCTTTTCAGAGATGGACGGGGTGAACTGTGGGATTCTGAGATCTGGTGTTTAGGAGCGGCAGAGTTGAGATGGACAGAAATTGTGTTCACTTTTAGCCAACTTCCCAGCAGACATGTTGACTTTGATGAGTAGGGAACACAGGTGGGTTAACAAGGGCTGTGGTCCACTTCTGTGTTTGTGAAGGTTTGTTGTTGTGAAGGCTGTGAATACTTACGCAAATGCAATTTCTTGGTTTTCTATTTTTAAAAACTTTGCAAAACACTTAAAAAAATGTTGCGTGTGTGTAGAAAGCGGAGGAAAGAAGTTAATCTGAAACAATTTGAAATGAGGCAGTAACATAACAAAATGTGAAAAAATGTGAAGCACTGTGAATAATACATGTAAATATAATACATTAGCAAAATAACAGCTTTGAAATATGTCAATCATCAAGTATTTGGATTTAAGGCAAAAGGTAGGTTGAAATAAATTAGACAAATGTATGAAAAATATATCATAATATGTATATAATATATACAATGTGTTTACAAGATGTTAATGGATTCATACCTGCATCGGTAGTGATCAATGTTGAAGCTGCCAACTTTACATTTGACCTTTGTATAGACATCTTGGATATCTACAGACGCACTCAGGTCTTCTAATTCACTGAGAACACAGATTTCTAGTGGGGGAAAAAAAAATCTGTTTTAATCTCATCAACATAAGTATAGGATATAAAAATCCCCCCCCAAAGAAAGAGTTGTTCATTATATATCTTATCACTCTACATTCCAATATTCCTTCAGTGACACACTAACGGCACACAGCTCAGCTTTGGCTTCTGGAGATTTTTTTTTTTGTATCCGTTTTTTGTACCTAAAAAGATATAAACTACATCAGGAATTAACTTTGGTCTGAGTTTATTGATTCAGCAGTTGTCATTGGTTTTAGAACACATTATTGTTATTTCTATTTAAATAGTTGTCCCAGTGATTGGAGTTGAATGCAATCTGGCACATATTTTCATTCTATGTTGGTATTTTAAAAGTTAAGAAGTTTTGTTGATGCCTCTATTCAGCTCTGAGCACAAGTGTCCACCCACTGCAGAGGCAACATGAGTAACCATCATAGGAGCGTTTGCTTTGTGATGAACATAGTCTCTATGCTTAACATTCAAGTCTAATTGTTTCCACTGAGAAAGTCCCACAGACCAGCTGGGGAAAATGGGCTTCATGCATGTGAAACTAAAGATGTGGTACTGATGCTTTGTGGTGAGAAAATATCCCCTACCAGCTTATTATTAATGAAAAACAAAGCTCTTAAAAGTTAGTGTGGATACTGAAAGGATTGAAGTTGTTTCTCTCAGGAAATCATATGGGCTTGACAGAGAAAGATCACTGAAAAAACAACTATGCTTTCTTAAAACCCATGCAGAGTTTCAGGATGTCACCATTTCTCTCTGAATGCTTCAGCAGTCTGTCTCTAAGCCTTTGCATATTATAGGTTAATATTTAATGCATTATGCTATGCACAGACATAGAACATTTGATGGTTCATTAGCTTTGTTGCCCAGTAAAAACGATACTTAAAGTCATCCAAAAAAGATGCTAATGGTAAAGTTATTCATGTTAATTCAATGTTAATTAATATTCACCTAATATTTATGATTGTTTTATATGTCCCACAATATAAACTTTAAAAAAAACATAAAAAAAACAACTATTAAACACTTGTGTGCTTAACATGCACTTTAAATGACCCTAAATAAATTTGAAAATGTTTTATACCACTTAATTTAATTAATTTGTTCTCATAATAATTAAATTATGTTCACCACAACTAATATGCTGTTAACAGTTAATTTTATAAATGTATTTATTTATTTTAATCAAACTCAGTATGTGGTGGTAACACTAATATGTGATCCAGAAGCAACATTTAGCATCTTTCTATCCCCCAATTATACTGCATTGAAGAATATAAATATATGTGAATGTCTACAAGATTTCTTTCTTACATTTCTCAAACATTAAACCACTGAATAATATCATCTTGTGTTTTTTAGCTTCCCTTTCTTGAACGGTAGAGCAGTTCTGTTCAGAAAAGAACTAAAAGGATTTACTATTTTATTTTCTGGAGTGTTGTCTATAAAAATTCTTAATGCTAATACCCCAAAAATAATGGTGCACGTGTACAAGTTAAGATCCAAATGAAAACTTCAAGTTGTTGCCAAGTAAAACTAAACCATCCTGTCTTTGCATCCTTTAAAACATTCCATGTAAAAGCCTCTTAAATTTGGTGATCTGCTTGGCAGATGCTAAACATTACAGGCAGCAATTAAAGGTAGATCTGGTCTTTCATCCCCCAGTAAATCTTCAGGAGACAAGAGGTGGTTTGCTTGGGATTCATCATCCACCTATTTATTTGTCTTTTCCCTCATCCCAACGTCTTTTCAGCGGCGTTTCCATACTGAGTGCAAACTATTTTCCTAGAAAGTCCAAAGAATCACTTGATGAAGTTAAATAAGTCATTAAATCATTTTTCAGTCTACAAATTGCTAAATGTTTGCTAAATGTAAGCAATGTGTCGTAAACAACATGTATAGCTAAACCATATTTAAGATAAAAGAAAACAAAGGAATTATACAGGCACATCGAAATAAAAAGCGGACTTATTTCAGTGATTCAAGTAAAAATTATAAAACTAGTACATACACCAGAATAATATATTTCTAATGTTTATTTTAGAAACATTAGACATTTTTCTAAAATATCCTTGGTAACATGCCAAGGCAGTGGTATGTTGGCTGACCTTCCCAAATTTGAATGAATTTGGTATACAAATAACAAAAGTTAAAAAAATGATCAGAAAATGTAAATAACAGCAACCGTCATTAGATTTCACATCATCAGCCTATTTGTCTCACATCTCTTCCTCTGTTTTTTTGTGTGTTTTTTTCAGGGTTTTAGGTCAGGTCAGTTTTCTGAAAACACTACAGCGGGTCTTGGTATTTTTGGCATGTTTTGGTATTAATGCGTTACTCTTAGATGAAGACTTTTTTTCAGAAACGAGAATAGTTGTCCAAATCATTTGTGAGTTACTATGCTTGTCATTTTTCTTTGTAAAAATATATATTTGCCATCTTCTTGTGTCACAGTGAGTTTCATTACATATGAGACAAGTCCTGTTTTCTGCATGAGGACAGATCATAAACCAAGTGCTTTTCCTTTTATAAACATGTTGTGTTTATTCAGGTTAAGTCTAGAAAGCCCGTCTTTATTCTTTTAGGAATCAAATTACCTGTCTTTTTTGCAGTCGGATCAGCAGCAAAGAGTTGAATTGAGACTTTAGGTAACATCCATTGCATCCAAAGGCTGACCTTCCCACTTGTTCCCTCAATGCTGCTGGTTTTTTGCTCCAGAGTCACTGTGTCTGCGAATGGACCATCATCTCCTGCAGGCACCGAGTCACCCTGTGGAGCCAAAACAGGAAGGGATAGGTAAGGCAGTAAACAACCACAAACTGATGGAAAACCTCAATGATTCAGTGTCGCCTATGAAAAGGTAAAACAGGTGGAGCAAAGTGACAGCTATTACTTATTGACAGACCTATGCAATGAGTCAAAAAGGAAAAGAAAGATATTCCTGTGTTTGGGTTACAGCTGAAAGTCTACTTGAGGGCGTGAGTCCAACCATATGCCTGGTGGATGCATATGTTTGCAAGTGTTGTCGCTGTGCATGTAGCCATAACAAAGCAACCACCAACAATCGAGCCTTTCTGTGTGAAGATGACATCAACGTCTGGTAAACAGAACTGTACACAGCAGAGAGCAATGTGGGGGATGGAGGGAAGCATGGTGCAAGGCTGTCATTGGTGTTAACCCCAAGCTGAGCCACCATCACCCACATGGCCCTTCATTCATTGAAGTACGGCGGGACACACACGTCTTGCGTCCTGGGAGAGAATGGAAGAGAAGACTGGAGGCGGGGGTGGAGGTGTGTGTGTGTGTGTGTGTGTGTGTGTGGGAGAGGTGAAGTGGAAAAGCCAACAGGATGCGGTGGAAGAGTCGTCTGTAAGCGCTCGACACAATGCTGAGGGTTTGGCAAGACACAGACGACACTGGGGACATTTTATCTCTTTCTGCTAAATCTGTTTTTCAAATCCATATCTCTGAAGTGGAAAGCCTGTAAACAAACGGTGCGACCGTGTGCAGCTTCGGCTCTGCAGAGTTTCACTTTTTCCACTGCTTCCCTCATCACAGTGTGGTAATGACAGATCGTGTCATGGTTATTGAGCCTGGCTGTGGCTGGTGCAGAGGTTATCAACCATCTCAATTAGAAACCCCACAGCTGCTAAGGCTGATTACAGTGTCCCTAAAGAGGATCCAGATGAGGAAACTATGTCCCCGTTCCACAGGATGGGGGAGGGAAGAGGGCCCCCGCACTAATTTGCAAATTTAATTTAATCACACACTTGAGGGTGGCTGTAAGTAGAACACAAAAACAGCAGATGACAACAATATAAAGAAATTAGGGATTATGAGGATTCAAAAATAGACTGGGGACCACAAGACGCTGATGAGAAGCATGTGCTCTGTGTATTACCCTTACAGTGAAAGAAATGGACTGATAAACAGAGGCCTACATTTAGCTGGAGTTCCATATTACTTGAGTTAATTATATGTAGGAGAGCTTTTGACAAAAATATATCCTGTAAAGTTAAAACCTAACAGAAACATCACAAAAGCCAAAAGACCAAAGGATTTCTTCGAAGTTTCAATCAATCACTATAACTGTGTGTGTGTATGCGTGTTGATGTTTCAGTCTGCAATTGCAGTGACAGGTAATGAGTAACATGAAACCAGTAGTAATGCAGTCTCAGTGAGATATTCCTGTGTCAGCTACCATTTAGAGACTAATTATTGCTGAAATGGAGTCAAAACAAAAAAGTGTTTGTGTGTGTTGCCTGTAGTAGCGTGTGTGTGTGTGTGTGTGTGTGCGTGCGTGTGTGGTTAGGAGTGTTTGGTTTACAGTTTGGCCAGTCGTAAGGATTAGGCTCCGTACTGTCATGTGTGGAAACAGGAGCCAGGATTGGTGCTGTGGGAAGTTTTCGACCACAGTGTACTGCCGCGTGGTTACAGTCGAGCATCGGACACCCAACTGCTACAGTTTCCCATCCAGAACAGCTGCTGGCAATTTAAAACAAATTTCTATTCAAACAGGTCAGGGGAAAAGGAAATAATGGGTTTTTGACAGACATCTTGTTTTTTTTTTTATGTTTTAGTGACGAAAAAGAAAGACAAAAGAACCATAAAAAAAGTGTATTCAAAATAAACTGCATGTTCAGCCTAAAAACCAAATGAAAAAGATAAGGTTTAGAGTTCATTTGGTAACTTACAACAAAAAATCCATGTCAGAGCTAAAGCTTTTTAGGTGAAGAAAATCAGATCAAAGTAAAAACGCTCCAGACTGATGGTAGTAAGGACCTGATAGATGTGGGATGTTCGAAGGCTGCCCAACTGTGGCCCCAAACAATCGCACACATTCTCAGGAGGAGTTATTTTCCCACACCTCCACAGGCCAAGCTGTAAAGTATACAGTTTAATTCCTGGGCCTCTATGCTATAAACGGGCTGAGGATCCGGGTTTATTTTCTCTGCAGAGTTTGTCTTTCCTCATCAGAGAGACTCAAACATTGGAAGACAACAGCAGGCCGGGAGGTGTCAAGGAGAGATGGAGGGATATGCTGATTATGGAAGGAACAAATGAGAAGAGAAAGGAAGGGACCACAGGGAGGACAGGAGAACGTGGAAGAGGGAAAAGGAAGTGTAGGACAGAAGAATAAAAGCAGCCAAGAGACTGGATAAAACTCTAGAAATAGGGAAATTAAGAAAAACATATATGGTGGTGGTGTAGTGAATAAAATGTGACAAAATAAAGCATGTTATATAACAAATTCTAATGTCAATTTACAATAGTACAAATTTTGATTGCCACAACAAGGTAAAGAAAAAAAAAATCTTTTCAAGATCCTAAAATTAGGTGAGGACAACCATAAAAACATATAGGTATTAATATTATTCATGAAATATCTATTTAATAAAAGATTACCAGTTCCGATGAGCCCGAAGACAAAATGTCTGGTTCTAATGTACAGTATCTAAAGTTTGGCCCAAAACTACTTATGTTTAAAGTAACCTTTTTATTTTACATGTTTATTCTGAATGGAAGTAATATTAACATTTTGGAAAAGCACTGCCACAGTTAGAGACTTGAGTCTGTGGAAGGAGCTAAAGATTAGGGTGATGGCAAGGAGGCCTTCCATCTTCTGATAGCTGCAGCTCATCACCAAGCATGAATCATTAAACTACCAAGTGGAAACAAGCAAAAAGCTGGTCGAGATGAAGGGTTTGATTCATGTAAGACCAATAAAGCTTTTATGTTATTATTGAAAAGGGTACAACACTTTTTTCTGCCCAAAGTACAAAAAACAGTGATGGGAATGAGACTGTTAGGGAAGAACTGCTGCCACCACTGCTGAGGCTTATCAAAACAGCTTCTACAACCTTGCTCAATCACCAAGACTCCCAGAGGTCTAAACACTTCTACCAGTGTTTGTACTTATGTAAACAGTAACAAGTGGACTGTCAGGGGCCACTCTGCCGTTGTTACTGGCTCCGCTATTCTGCAGGTCTTCCGAGGCGATTGTGAAGAGCTGCCACTTCTGTGGGAGCACAAATGATGCAAGAATACATGGATGTTGATAGCAAAGAATAAAACAGAAACACAGGCAGCCGATCATATTTTTTTCAGCAAAAAAACAGCGCATCTAGTTGAGTGCAGTACCTTGCATAAGTACTCACATTTGGAACCTTTTCCACATTTTGTGAATGCGAGACTTCTCAAAATGTTTATCCCTGACAAATCTAAAACAGCACCACATCATGCCCCAATCTAAAGAAACTAGAGAGCAAACTAGAACTGCAAGCAGTTATCAATGGGTTCCAAGTCCCACCCAGTAAGTCTGGCGCGCCTTGAACTTTTTCCACATTTTGTGAGTGTTAAACTTCTTAACAGGTTTAATCCTACTTAATCTAAAAAAGCAATATATATTGTCCCATTCTAAAGAAATTCAAGAACAAATGAAAAACAGAGTCATTGAAATCTATCGGTCTGAAAAACAATTCCTAAGGCTTTAGGACTCCAGTGAGAACAGCTTTTTGTAGTCCACTTGTAGTCTGAATGACAAAAAAGCAAAAATTGAAGAGATCTGTAAGGTGGCAAAAACTGTTCACACCTTTTCACTTCATTCTCAAAGTTCAATATTTTATGCAAGCGTAATAAAAACAGCTTATTTCTCCTAATTAGGAGGCAACCAAGCCCCAGCTTAAAAGAATCAAACAGAACTCACAGCTGATCGAGAGTCTGCTCTCACTGAAACACACAAATGTAAGAAATACAAACACTGATGAGGTTTTTTCCAGCTTTGAAAATTACTCCTAAACAAAACACATTTTTTTAAGACAGATCGCATGTGTTGGTACTGACTCAACCGCTCACAACAATAAAACATTGCTTACACTTACAGTCATAAATCAGCACAAGAATTATATACACAACAAAGGCTTAAATATAATTTGTTACTGCGTGACTCATAACACCTTTTGTTAGGGAAAAAAACTGGATCTGGTTGGGGTGTAGTCTTCTGCTCTCTTGGTAGAGTATTGTAACACACCATCAAAGGCGGAATATGAAAATACACTGACTGATAATGGTATAATAGTTCAAGAAGGGGCTTGGGGGGAGCAATGTGCTGGGAGACATTAAAAGAAGGACTAAATGATGAATCAGTTTTGCTTCAAGGATAAATTAAGTCCTGTTGTATGACACAATGGCTGTATTGACAACCTCCACCCCCCTCAGATTGTGACAGGAAGATTAAACTTCTTTAATTTAAAAACTGTTTTAAGAAAAAGTCCAATGTCCAACAAACAAACCTCAGTGGGGGAGCCAAAGTCTGCAGAGGGGCTGCAGGTGCTGGTGTCGGGGAGAGCCGTGCCTGCACTGCTGCGCACTGGGGAGGACGGAGCAGCGCCGGCGGGGGGGTCTGGGATGCTGGACGTCTGACGCAGAATACCGTGCTTCTGCAGACGTGCCCATGTACAGCTCCAGCTGAGGAAGATCTCATATAAAAGCTGCACCTAAACAAGAACAAGATAAACATGTACGATTAGGTCACAGCAACATATCTGTACTTCCAACCTACTCATTGGCCAATGTGATGAATTACTTCAGAATAGAACAAAAATTACACTTTGTGTACCTTTAATTCTTTGTGGGGTTTTGTTTTTATGTGTGACAGATTGATGTAGGAAGCTTTTATGCATCGACAAGAATGGCTTTTTGGATAAATCTGAGACCAAATAGTGTACCTTTTAAGACAAACCACAAGCAAGCCCACTCTTTACTACCAGACTGAAATGTATATATATGCCAAGGTCTGACTCAAACAGCTGCACTTGGGAGTTCTCATAGTTCAGGCGTCAAGGGCCATTATCATGATTTAGCTTGGCAGCTTTGTAGTTACGTGACAACAAACTTAGTTAAAGTTTAGGGAGAGGGAAAGAAAAGAGGGAAATATTACCTAGAAATGGACAATAATCCATCCTCATTTGCTATAATTCCCAACAAAACAGAGCTTTAGCCCAATGTTCATGTTTACTCCCAAAAAAAAAAACAACTTCCAATTTTAGGAAAAACTGAAGAGCTGCTGTCAAGTGTTCTCAACTATTTATTATGTGTTCACATTAAAGGAGGTCTTGGCTTTTAACAAACACAAAGCCAAATAAAGAAGTGGAAAACATGAGAGGACAGTATGAGAATGTGATGTGATGTTTTCAGTTATTTGTGCCTTCGCACAGTATTTTTAGGGAGGGGAAGAGAAGGAGAGAAACAGAGAAAAGCAAAATACTTTCAAAAGTGAGCAAATTTCTGGATTTTCAAAAGCTATGCTCCTGCAGCCAGCGACTCCTCCCTGTATTCCCCACCAATAAGCGTCCCTCAGGCTTTAAGGTGAATAGACACGAACATACACAAAACTGGATTTCTTTAGAACCCATTTTTACTCTCGATTGCTGGCGAACACACGTGCACTACTGTGAGAGCACAAACTGCAAGGAAGCCTTCCACAAATGAACATAAATCAAATTAAATGCAGCACAATACATTACAGCTGGGCCATTTCAAACATGTCCAGGAAGAGCTGCTGATGTCGATCCAGTTGCTGTCCAGAGTCTGGGCCAACAGCTGTCTGCCATACCCGACCAAACAGCACCGCCGGCAGGGGAGGTAAAGCACCATGTTCCCCCTCTCTGGGATTTTTTGTTTTTTGTTTTTTTTGGTCCTGGAACTCCAACCAAGCACAACAAGGCCTACTGCTCTCAGCAGCAGATGTGGAACAAGGGAATGAAGAATGTTGGAGAGCGGAAAAAGGGAAGAAGGGATAGGGTGTGCACACTGAATAAAGAACAACTAAGCTGCTGAGGGACCCAAGTTTTTAAAGCCAGGGTCGCTAATCAATTCTGCAAAGAGATCTTCAGCTGATTCCTTTTACCTTTCTTCTCATTAGTGGGATTTACATTAAATTTTTCTATCAGGTACAATCTTTATCGTAATTTTTCTTTGCAACTGCAATCTGATTTATTTGCTGAACAGCATAAAATGGTTATCTGATTTTTGAAAACCATCACGTTAGACTGTCAACAGGTTGACAAGTTGACAAATCTTTGGACTGGAGATTTCTATTGCAAACAATCCTAATAAGACTCTCTGACGTTTGTTGTAATAAGACAAAGTTAAGATTTCACGTATAAGAATTGTAAGGCAACAGGCAGATTAACACTTACGTCTTTTGGCTGTAAACACCAAGGAAAAATGCTGTTAAAAATACAAGAGCGATCTCTTGAGCACTTGACCACTTTATCCCACTTTCTAAAAATACTTCTATTTGTGCTGTGAAGTATTTCATCACAAAGCAATGGAAAAAATGATTTAATGTTGCAAGAATGTATTTCCTGGGGGAAGGAGCCATTACAAAGCCAAATGCTTTGGGTATATTCAAGTACTTTGAGTGAATCAATGTCTCAGATTCGGTGCAGTATTAATTAACCAACCCAAAGACAGAGAAAGCAGAAGCTGTAAAGTACTAGTGCGACTCTGGTTTTGGTAATAGTTACTGTTCAGCAACAATGCACCGATCAAAAGGTGGATTTTTAACAATGCAAATGATAAATAAACAGAAAAGCTTTGAGATCTCAGGTTTTGCAGCGAGCTGGGTTAAAAGCAGTTCTTAAAGAGACATAGAAATGAATAATAGGATATCATAAATTGAGGTTAGAATTACATATTATTTGTAATGTACTAATATTATAAACTACTTGGCAAAATTTCTGATTGGCAATAATTTGCTTAAATAAACATGGAATTCTAATCAGTTCTACTTTGTGAATGTTAGGACGGTGTGGCTGACCTGAGAGTTTGAGCTCTTGACATGGACGGGCTGCAGGTCAACATGGAGACAGACCACAAAGGAGGGTCGCTCCTCCGAGCTGCCCTGCAGTTTAGATGTGACAGCCAGTGTAGAGGTGCATCCCATGGGCTCCAACAGGCTAAGACTCTGCTGCTTTCCCAACAATGTGTAAACACTGAACTGACCCAGGCTTATGGTCCATGGGAAGGCATCACCTAGGGAACAACGATACATTCATAAGCATGTTGGGAAGGGAGAAAAATAAACTAAGAGTAGCAGTTTGCACTTTACATTATAGTCTGAAGAAAATGTTAACCAGACAAATGAGCTGATTACTCACACATATAAAGCCCATAATAATCACCTGATAGGAGATGTGATTGGTCCATATGGTCCTAACAGAGCACTCTGCTCTCATACTACGGGTTTATGCTGGTTCCTAGAGCTTCTAAAGGTAGAATGGGAGACGGATCCTTTAGTTTCAGACTCCCAGTTTTAGTCCATGAGGCAGACACCCAGTCTACTTTCACAACTGGGCTTAAAACTTTTCTTTGCCTCTCCACTGGCTTCACGTTCTCATCCAGAAAGAGTAAATATCAAAGATCAAATCAATGACTCAAAGAAATCTGCTGGGTTTCCTTTCATAGAAAACATTTTAAACTACTTTGAACAATAAACTATATTGTTTTAATATGGAGAACTGCACCCACATTTCATTGCATTCAGGATGAACTCAATGAATGTGCGATTAAATTGAAATTTGTTTGTAAAGTGCCTAGAGACATTTGTTGTGACTTGGCAATATATAAATAAACTGAACTGAATTATTAGAAAGAATTCATATATACCTATATAAGCCATTTTTCTGAATTTGTTAGAGGCACTAATGGCTATATTTCATTCTTCAGTCACTTCAGCTGTACTTTAAGTGGAAGTTAAAAAGAGGATCAAATTAAGAGAATATGCCATCAGCACTATAAAGCTAAATAAGTTCAGTCATTATGGTGGTTCATGAAGTTCCTAAGAAATAATTCTGTCTTTAACTTGCTGCTTTTTCTGTAAAGTATACAGTTTTTGCCCCGTCTTTAAGAGCCAAAGATTCATTTGTTTTAATATCAGATGGTTGGTTCTAAAAACTGGAATGAACAGTCTGAGAAACAGTTTTTACCCATCAGCCATCACCATGCTGAATGCAACTAGGTGGTCAATTACCTTGTCTACTTTTAGGTCTATTGTAGTTTTCAGTTCACTTTTTAAGTGCAATATAAGTAATAATTTATGTTCTTTTTTAAATGAGATGCTTTTATATGGAGAACTGCACCCAAATTTCATTGCTACAATGATAATAAAGTTTCTATTCTATACTGCAGAGAGAGGATCATTCTGAATGCTGTAATCAAATGCAACATAAACAAGCATACCTACAAAGAGATATACTGTATGTGCTCACTAAACATCAATTTATTAGTATTAAAAAAGGTGTGTTACTAAGTTCTTTTTAACTTTGAACAAACATGTAGAAAAAAAAAGCACATCTAGATGTGAGAAGGCTTTGCCTTCTCTTTGTGAGAACAGCTTTGCCTTTGTGAGAAGAGCCTCTGTGGTTCTATAAGTTGAGAAACAATAATTAGATAATGTCCTAAATCTATATTTTTAAGTTTTACTATTCCATATATTCAAGTGAGGACTTCACAGAGATGACTAGATAAGCAAGTCATTTTTGCAGCGAAACAGACGAGGCAACTAATGTCGCCATGTTGCTGTCTTTTCTTATCCTGACATTTAAGGCCAAAGCTGATGTCACTGAAAGGTTGAGGAGAAAAGAAGCCCCTTCTTTTTTCTTCCTCTGCTAAAGAGAGAAAAAACTCAGCTCAACTGTGTTAAGTGTTGCTTCTGTCAACCCTCCCAGGTGTGCACACCACATGTGTGAGATCTGTCTCTCAAAGGCACTCTCAAGTTTGTTTGTCTTTTGTCACAGTAAAAGAGTGGTAGAAGGTCAAAGGTCTCCTCAGTGTTGAAAAAGCCATAATGATGATGAATTCACATTATACAGCCTATAACTATTAAGTTATTATTCAATGTAATTATCAATAAAAATAATTCTTGACATTTTCCCCACCAATTGGAGCATAGTTTTTATGATTCCATTTTTAACGCACACAGTGTGTACCTCTCACCCATCATTGTTTCTCATTTAACCTTTCAAATTAGTCTTCTTGACACCAGGTCACCAGTGGATCTCACGTTGTGCCTGGGAATGTTTTTTTTTTTTTTTTTCCTCTAACATCCATTCAGGTTTACATGTGATTAGATCAGAACCTACCTTCCTCTAAAATGGGCTTTGAGACCACGAAGGGGAGCTCCTGCAGGGGCTCCATGTACTTGTGCCCAGCACTGAGGACGCTTATTTGGGGCAGGCAGACGACCAGAGTTCCGGGCATAGAGGCCTGGTTGTGGTACCAGCTGCGGACGGTACCAGGTATGTCTCCACAGATGATGGTGCTGGGAGAAGGGAGGCTGTCATTAGGCAGGAACACACAGCATGACTGGAGATCCAGCTGGAAAAGGGACAAGAAGAAACCCACATTAGGCCATGGCTCCGAAATCAGCAGCGTTGGACCTTTCTAAAGAACATTAGTGAACTGTTTTAGTAGTCAGATGGCATCATTAAGGGACTTCCAGAGCACTGAAAAGAAGAAACATTGTGTGCAAGGGATCAGGACCCTTGAATCACAGATTTGGCAATGTGTGCGTATTTGAGTGATGCTTTTAATGAACTTAACTTAGTTCACACAGTTTAAGACTGTGCATATTTATTTGTTTCTTTGCCCCTGAGAGAAAAATTTTACTTGACCTTAGCTAAAGAAATATTTGGAGAGTTTTAATGCCCTTTTGAAGCCAATATGAAATTTCCTTCAAGGGAACTAAACACCATATAGAACTTTAGAGACTTTGGCAGTCAAATCCAGACCTCAAATTATATTTGGAGGAGCAGAGACAAATTCTAGCTGCCCTATAGTTGGGGTGTTTTTTGTTCATCAAAATAAAGCTGTTTGGTTCAGGGATTTGGTTCAGTGATCAGTAGCCACTGCTCTGCCTTTTTTGAGAATGAGTAGAGGTTTGTCATTCTCTATCATAATGGTGCACCACTGAATTAAAAGACCAAATCATATGAATGACAGTTACAGAGTCTTAGGGCAAATGCATGTTCTGTATCCAATTTTATTTCCTTAAAGAGTATTAAAAACGTCTCATATATTTAATAACGTGACACAAGGTGTAAATATTTCAAGTAATTTGCTAGTGAACTTATGTTCAATGAGTAAACCATCAACAGATTGGAAGAAACAAACAAAAAATATTTAAACATCCTCAAAGGGCCTGTGAGTATCAGTCCCAACATACAGAGCAGAGGACAGATATGATAATACATATGGACAGAAAATTACAGGCGCTAATGCTTTTATTATTACAGTTGGACAAAAACAGAGAAGAGGGCGAAAGGAAAAAGAGAAACTGACATGACTTAGAAAAGTAATCCCATGCTCATACATTTGAAGTTGCACATTGTTCATTTCAGAGCACAGCTAACATACCACATAAACCAGCAGTAAATAACATATTAAAGTTTTCTAAATGATTTTACTTCCACAGTACACATGATGGTTGAATAAATCTGTAACCACATGTCACATATGAGAATCAAGTCTAAAAAAATCTCGACCCACAGAAATACATCCTGGCTGAGCCTTCATGAAAAAACACAGATGTACTTTTATTCCCCAGCAAATCCTGTATTTCATTTCAACCTTCGTGAGTCAAAATTATTTGATAATGACAAACAAAAAAAAAAAGTTCAGTTTTCTGACTGTGGACTTTTTTTTAAATTTATTTATTTATTTATTTTTAATGGTTCTATAACTCAGTAGTTCTAAATTTGAGTGTCTCATTTAAGTACACAGGTCATGTTTATGGCAAGCTTTATTCACACCGATACCTTATCATTGCCAGAAACCTCTTAAATCCTGTTGGTTGGAACGGCTCTCTTCCAGAGACTGCACAGTAAATGCTCGGCTCAAACAGTTCTTCCAAAAAGTTAAGCTTCATTTGCTACTTGATGGTTTTACCTCCTGCTGGTTCACAAAAACTTATTCTGCACTGTCTATTGCTTACGCAGGATCTGCAGAACCCTATTTATATTCCTAGTATCTGTTGTGTTGAATATGTTAGTGTATGCAAAACATCTTGACAAAGGGAAAACAGCCAGGCTGTACTTGGATTGAAAGAAACTAACACTACATAACACTGCTAAAACTACATTATTTCTTGAGTATTGTTAGTCAATGTTTTGAAAATACATATTTGACAGAAACAATTCAACAGCAATAATAATGTAACATTTACTGAATGACAGGCACAAATACAATGGAGGCTAAGTGACATCTGCTTAGTTTGTGTAGATGATGCATAAAAAAAATAATAAAATGCCTTAATGTGATTTAGAAGGAAATAGGAAACAAAATGTTACAAGGCTACTTCAGTCTGTTTGGTTTTATGCTTTTTACAGTCATGTTTTTGTGAAATCCAATAAACACCATTAAAAATCTTCCAGATGCTTTAATGGACAAAGGCAAATGATTGAAGGACAACTGAGCCAACAGAGGAGCTAAGAATGGCGGCAGAATGAGAATTTGCAAACTAGGAGTCAAGTGGATTCATTTTTGGACTGGCATAAGAAATAGTTTTTAATAAGGGTTTGGATTATATTGAGCCAATCTGGAGATCAAATTTAAAAAAAAAAAAGAAAAATAGATTGTAACCTTTAACTAAAACAGGAGTCAATTGAGTTCCCTGCTAAAGCTGTATCCAACGCAAATAGAGTAACCACAAAGGGTAGTCATTAACAAGAAGGGATAAAAACAATAATTACAAGGAAGTCAATAAAAGCAGAGTGTCACAGCCAATGCTTAACATTGATTTGAACTAATTACTTCAATAGAAGATAAAGTTTAGGAATTTTCAAGCACATTTAAAGAACAATCATGATGATAACGATCAATAGATGGAAAATGAATCTGAAAATTTATGACAAAAAATATTCTGAATTCTGATTATCCTAGGAAAATAAATTAATATTTGTTTATTTTCGTGGAAAAATGCTGCCACTACCAAGTCGCATGGTTGTTATGGCATGTTTTCCTCCATACCTAGGCCTGTCGCAATAAGCAGTAAGTCAGTTAATTGAATTATAAATTAAAACAAGCTTGAAAATTACATTTGAATGATTGATTGTTTTCTGATGTCTTTATGTCACAACAATAAGTTTTAGTTTTGTGTATTGGTCTCAACTATCTCCTTTTTTGAAAGACAGATATGTTTACAGAGACTTCTGTTTCCTTTTTATTTGGCGTTTCACTTATTGTTTGGATATTTGAAATGGCTTCTAGTTCCATGGTTAAATGTTCTTTAAATTAAAACCTATTGATCTCTGACAGGGCATAATTGCACTAATATGTCATTATCATTATATTCCTTGGAAACTGTTTCAAAACAAAAGTATTACTAATTCAATAGCTTCTGGAACGATTTATCATCCAGCAAAATGTGTTCTGACAGGCATATTCACACCTACTGTTTTCTATGTAGGGCAAGAAGTGCCATGATGTTGTCATTTGACTAGAACACTTTCTTCCACATTTATAGTGTCCTGTTGTATCAACTGAGTTCTTATGGATTTCTGTCAACAATGCCTTTCTTCTTGCATTTGTTACATAAAGATTAAACTAATGTTTGCTCTGCCAACAGATTCTCCAACCTGAGCTTTGGATCTCTGCAGCTCCAGAGTTGTAATGATTTGTCAAATTTTCTAATTGGTTTCTCATTAAAGAATAGAAGCTGAAGACTTGAAATATTGTTTATGACCCAACCATGATGTAAACCTTCTCCACAGCTTCATCTCTGACCTGTCTGGTTTGTTTGTGCTTGTATTGTGACAAAATATGAAAAGTTTCATAAGATACAAATACTTCAGCAAGGTATGTTAAGTTACATAACCAAATAGACTCGTATGTAAACACTTGAGACACAGAAATCAAGAAGGCATTTGCGATTAGTGATGTTGCTTCCTCAATTTTAACATACCATTACTTATTTAAGAGCACAAAAGACCCACATTTTTATTTTTTTTTTTATTAAGTCCTTAAGTTACTGTCTCACTATAAACTTCTAGAACCATGAAGCTTTCACAATACTTATCCGCCACTATGGGAGAAACATTCTGAGTACCCAAGCAAAAAAATAAGACTGGCAAAAAAGGGGTGCACCAGTTCCATCAGCAGAACAGTGCTGACAGATCCAGGAAAAAAAACAGAAAAACAGTCTAAGTTCAGAAACGGTCCACTTACATATTTATTTTGACCACCGCCAAAATAAATGACAGCTTCTCTTTTCCTTCACTAATGTTAGATTTGTCATTTCTTCCATATCTCTGCCCGCTTTAGCCACTCACTGATGTAGAGGAGATGAAATGAGGCAAAATGAGGATGGAAGGGAGAAGACGGAATGAGGACAGATAAGGAAAAGTGTGAGGAGGTGAACAATAGAGAGCAAAAGCTGACATACTGTAGATTTTAGGATTTTGGTAAACAACATTGAATAACAGAGTAGAAGATTTTTTTCCCTAGAAAAAAATCATGCAATTGGAATACTACAGCTGAAAATTAGATTTTTATACAGAAGTTCTGTTGTCAAGTAAGCCTGTTTATTGTGAAACCTTGGGCGATCTTCAACGGTAGCTTTAATCTGACTGACTTATCACCTGAGCTTTTTCCAGTTAAGACTCCTCATTAAAGAAAAGTCCATTCCATTAACAGGTGCAATAAAAGCAAGTCGTTCAAGCTTTTATTACATCTTGTATTATTGTAACGCTATGCATGTTGGTGTTGATAAATCGTCTATTCAGTGGCTGCTGGTTGCACAAAGTGCCGTTGCACACCTTCTGACAAGAACTAAACACTGTGATCACATCACACCACGCTGGCCGGCCTGCACTGGCTGTCTTTTCATCTCAGTATCCAGTATCAAGATTTTATCGCTTGTTTTAAAGAGTGTTAATGGTATGGCGCCATCATATTGGTCTGAGCTGTTTGCCACTCCCAAGTATAGAGGTGACCCAGAGGAACAACCTGCTTTTATATATCAGAGCTACATAGACTGTTAATCATTTTAAGGTTTGGAAAAACCTACTTCTACACTGGCTTTTAGATCAAGTTGATTTGGACTTTTTTCTTAGCTTTTACTGTGCTAATTATTATCTTACTTTGTCTTGTTTCATTCTGTTGTATTTTAATGTTCTATTCTACTTTATTTACCTGCTTGTGCCACTGGTGATTTCTCAGCTTTGGTAAATTATTGTTGTTTTTGAATGTGCTATAGAAATAGACTTTGGTTTGACTTGGAGGAGCATGTCGGTGTTCCCCACCCTTACTTGTTGCTGATTATTGCTGGAGAAAACTCCAGAAAACCTCAAGAGTGTGTTCCTAATCTTTAAATTCCTGGTAATGAGATGTCAGAGAAAAACTTTGGCAGTTTTGAAAGTGTAACTTTTTAAAAACGTTGGTATCTTGCAAACAATAACCAACCATGCCAGTTCCTACTGTGTTTAATAGCTCTATAACAAATGCAGTAGTGAAAGAAAATAGTCTAATAATTTTTGTCTCCCAATATTGACAGACATCATACATTCACAAAGGTTTGTGTTTGTGACTTCTGAAGACGCATTTGATCCAGTTTCATATATCAGAATGTATCGGTCAGAATCTGTGGCATTTAATTGTGTTTACAATTTTTACCCATATTAGGACAATAGAAGTTTATTTTCTGTAATAGTAGACTTAGTAGAAATAGACTTTTTACAATACAGCAAAAGAAAAAATTTTTTTAAATGAATTTAAAAATAGAAATGGGCACAAAAAAACATCTGAAAGCCCAAAGTATAATTGTAGTAAGGAAAATATATTACATAAGTTTAACCTCTGATGTGTTTGGGGCAATGTGGAATAAAAAGAGCAGCACAGACTGACAGAGAGTTGGACATGGCTCAGGCACAACAATATTAATACTGAACAGAGTACTGCAGATATTTGGAAGAATAGGCGTAGTTTATGTTTCAAAAAGCAGGACATTTTCAACTTTTGTTAAAAGATGGTAGATGGTACTAATCATGATTGAAACACATACCGATATTGATTTGGGATCAACTTTTTAGATGGCTTTAAGTCCAGATTAGCAGTTGTGGTCAAAGGGTATCTTTGTAATTCTACAATTTAGGAGGGGAAAAGACGAGTCAAAGAAACATAATTTTTCATTTTTTTTATCCAATGACATCATGTCCTGTTGAAGTGAAACACAATCTTTAAACATAACAAATGGACTTAACTGTCAGCAGGGACATGTACCTCAGTTTCCAAGTTTAATGACCGAATCCATTAAGGAAAAAAAACAACCACAAAACATTGATTGACAATATGACCATGTTTCGAGTTTGTATTCAGGAGCAGGGTGTATCTAGCACCATATTTTACTAATACACTTGTGGAAAAAATGACCGTCTTTCTGTTTTGACAGAAAGAAAAAAAAAATCATTTTAAAAAATGACTGAAGTAACCAACCCCTCGCGAGGCTGCACATGCTTTATTTTAACTGTAACAACATGCTCAAATGACATGCATACTCATTAACAAGACTATACACACACATACATCATGTCTGCTCGCATGCTCAAATTATTTTCATACAAAAACTGAACACACGCACAGATCCGGATCAAATGTCCTCCTAAAAACAATCTAAAGTCATTTCATTAAAAAGAGAACCCATTGTGGAAAAACAGAGTTGAAGAAAACAAGAGAGTAAAATGTAAACCCTCTTGGCCACAAGCTAATACACCTGAATCCTATTCCTGGCACCTGTAGCAGATTTGACTCTAGGAAAGAAAACTTAGTTCTGTACAACAAGACTGTTTGTGATCATTTTCCAGCAATGACCCACTTTTATTAAAACTCTGTTGGTTTCTACAGATTTTAAAGGCAAGGCAAGTTTATTTAGAGAGTCATTCATATACAAGGTAATCAAAAGTGCTTTGCGTCCCTTAGGAAACAAAAAGTCACAAGTCAAATTTTCTGAGCATAATATATTGTAAAGAGAAATGTTTTCACTTCTAATGTAAAGTAGGACCAATAATTGTGTTTTCAAGGTGCTTCTTCCAGAGGAGCATGGAAATTAAATGCTGCTTCACCTTGTTTTATTCAGTTTGCAGTTATCACACTTGACAAGCAACTCAAAAAAAGTATTTAGGTCCAAGACTTTAGATAACAGCAGGCTTTAAAAATCTTTAAGAAAAGAATGTACCTAGAATCAGGGGCTCTGTATAGGGGAGGAAAGTTATGACAATTCTAAGGGCCCCTGACCAACAGGGGGCCCTCCACAATTTATTTATTTATTAATCTTCATAGGAATAAAAAAAAAAATCGGGGCCCTGTCAATTACAAAATTAATCATATTGTGTTATTGAAGATTGTTTTTAGCAGTAAAAATGTAATGTTCCCACTCCCAGACCAAAAAACACACATCCATATTTGCCCTGAACACCCCTGGATCTGCATGAAATGGTTCGTTCCTGCTTGGAGCGTGTTCAGCAGCAGACAGTACAAGATAAGAACGGCTGGGGCAGTTACTGTGCTGCTAAGAAAGAAAATATAACCAGGTTTTCAAAAAAAAGAAAAATAGAGACCAGGAGAGAGAGAAAAAGGTAAGAGTGTCAATTTGTAACCGAGTTTTTCTCCGAGAGGTGGGTAGACTATGTGAGATTACTAGCATTTAATGAATTAAATTAAAGAAATTAGCAACATATTGATATATTTAACCTGTCCCTTGTACCTTTTACCACTTAACAACAGATTAGTAGATCAGCAGCAGCTCTAACCCACGTCCCTCCTGACCCGTCCTCTCCTAAGTGAAATTAAAGCTGAAGTACAGTATGTAACTTTTATAATTTTTATTTTTTTTTACATATTTGTTAAAACTGTCATTATGTTGTGACAGTATGGTATGAGAGATAATCTGTGAAAAATTTCCTCTGCTTTCTCCCAGTGCTAGAAACAACCAGTCAGTGGCAGGAGTTTTAGTGCTGTCAATCACAATCTCATGTGGTGCTGCTCATCCTCCCTCCCTTTGCTCTGTGCTATGCTGCAGCTAGCATGGCCTGTTGTGAATGCTCAGTCTAGTTAGCATAGCTACCAATGATGGCAGATAAACGATTTCCTGTAATGTTATGTTGTTTTTCCACCATCAGCACATTTAGCAGTGAATGAATGCGTTGATTGACAGCACTAAGACCCTCTTACTGGTTCTGATTGGTTGTTTTGGTCGGAATGTTGCATTACTTTAGCTAGCAATAGAAGTTCAGGGACGAGGGGGAGGAAATTGATCTTTTCACAGATTATCTGTCTCATAACAAACTGTCACGACATGGTGACAGCTTTAACAAATATGGAGATAACATATTTTTTTATTGAAGTAAAATACTGTAGCTTGAATAAAATGCAACTACATAGCATATTTTGAGAAGTCTGGATTGCTTTATGTGTATTTTGCACGTAGCTTTTGACTGTTGCTCGTGGGGAGAGATATTTCAGTAAGCTAAAACTAATAGAAAAAATGTAAGCAATCTACTTGCATACTGTATGTGGACTGTTGGATGTTAAATTCATGAGCAGTAAATATTGTGCTAGTATCATTATTGAACCACAGAAAGCAAGTTGAAAGCCTTTAAAATTGTGACGCTTTTTATGGGTCAAATAGACTCAAACAATTATAACAGCAGCTGCGTGGGGGGGCCCAATCAAATTTTTTTGTCAGGGGGCCCAAGATTCCTGGCGGTGCCCCTGCCTAGAATATTTAAGAAGGTTCACCATACAAGATGCTGGGGAAGCCCCAAAGCCAGAGTGCTTAGAGTTTTGAGTTTTTATAACCTGTTTAGTTATCAGGTGGCCTTGTGTACTAAGGTCTTACTCATAGGACTGTTAAAAGAACAAGGTCAGCTTATCTTTAGATCTACTATATTCTGAAACAGGAAACCATGTTCTTTTAGGAATAAATACAATCCTCTAGAAGAAACTCAAACTAAACTCTGGAAACATTGAGAGCCTGAAGCTTAAAATCTCCATGTGGAGAATAAATTGTAAATAAGATGACGGTTTTTGTCAGTTTTGTCCCAGTCACCTCCAATCTGATTGTGACTGTTCAAAATATGTATGTATGTATGTATGTATGTATGTATGTATGTATGTATGTATGTATGTATGTATGTATGTATGTATGTATTTATTTATTTATTTATTTATTTATTTATTTATTTATTTATGGTGAATGGTTCTGCACATTTTTTGTTCTTGATCACCTCTTTGACCATCAGACGATGTTCAGAATACAGGCCTGTGTGTTAACCCTGTTTGAAATAGCTGAACTTTAACCCATCCCTTGCTTTCAACTTTTCTACATAAGATTCATGCGTCTTGTGTGCGGCTGCTCCTGTGAGTATATGTGGTGCAGGTTCTAATAGAGAAAGGCTGAGAGACAAACACAGTTAGGCTTTAAAACGCCATGTGGAAAAGGCCTATATAACCACAGGAGGCCCTTAGGCCTTACAACTAAAAGACAGAGCAGCGAGTTAGACTGAAGATAACTTGTCAACTCAGAGGACTCAAATGCGATTATTTTCAGCTATTCATTGTAGAAAATACATCTTAGTTAATGTTTCAGATCTCAATGGATTTATTATATGAAAAATATACAGACCTATCGTGTGAAAATGAATATGAATAAAGCCAATGATGCACGTTCTAGTGATTTTTATGAAAGTCTGACCTGCCAATAATATTCTTAGGTAATTAAAAATGCATCCTAACGAACCATAATTACCAAAGTTTCTAATATTTTTAATATTACCATCCTATTGTGAGCAGTGTGTGTAAAAATGTACACAAAACAATTTTAAACTAACTTTAGGATTTCTTATTAGCATTCAGTGTACTCATTAGAATCAGTTTCAGCATGTTCCATGACTGACAAAGGTTTCGTCATACAGTAAGTGTCCATTCAAACCAGCCCTGTTTAGTCCGCTTTAATTTAACTCCAGTTTGTTTGCATAGAAAGTCTGGACCGTTTGGGGAGATGTGAGTGCACAATCTCTGATGTGGACCAAAAAAGTGAACTTTAGTCCGCCTAAACACCTAGGTCTTGGTTCGGTTCAAGTGAATTCTGGTATGGTTTGAATGCATATGTGAATGCCAAGTAGACCGGAGACTGCTCCAAAAGCAGGAAACGGACTATAGCTCAGGGCATTTGAGGTAAATATAGCCAAAACAGAAGTGTGACTAGCATTATTGGGAGAAATTCACCAAAGACAAAATGTGACACCACTCCATTTTTGTTCACATTTCGCAAAGAAGGAAGTTGTGCTAAGTGACTTCTTGAAAGATTTTCATGTATTTTCCTTTAGAACCATAACAGGCAATGGGATGGACAGGTTGTTCAGAGGGTTTAATTCATTTGACAGTGCAATGTGAAACTAAACTGAACCAGCTGAAAATGTAACAAATGTTGCAACTTTGGTCCCCAGTCAAACCCAGTCTACCAGACTATAAGGTGTGAAAACACTCTCAGCTTTCCCGACAAATGCTTAAGTCAAATTCTAGTAAATGCTCTCCTTTGCCAGTTCAACAAAATGTACCCAATGTGGGTACAAATGTATGCAAAGTGGCAGACACCTCATTTCCATGGTCAAAAAAAAATCCAGCACAAAACAACCACAAACTGGCTACTTTAGAAATTGTTTCAAGATATCCTTTTTTAAGAACAAATCTGCCCTGGCATGTATCGACAATCAGATTCTCTACATAGAATGCCTAAAATCCCAAAAGATAGGACATATATATATATATATATATATATATATATATATATTTTAAACAAGTTTGTAAAGAAATAGTTTCTCTTCAAGCAGCTTTTTACACCTCTGGTGCTTTCTTTAATTTAACTTTAATCAGATCAGAGAGCAATGTGAAAATAGCTGACTATAGGTTATTTTTCCACAGTTAACTTTCACAATGAAGAGTATTCTTGAAAGCATAACCTGGTACAGGTTGTGTATGGTGTGTTCACTGATGGAAAAAAGGTAAGATTTTTTAATTTCCAGCTAGAAATCCACAATTGAGGAGGCAATGGGTGGTTCAGCGCATAAAGAATGTGCACAATGTGCAGAGGTTATAGTCCTGGTTCGATTCCTGGTCTGAGGCCATTTACATGTCTTTCCCATTCTCTCTTCACCCTGTTTCCTTCTATTTTCTCTTTAACTAAGACCCAACAGCCAAAAAAACTAAAAACAGAAGAAAAACGTAATATTCAAGCAACCAGCCTATTTGTCTATGCAGACTGAAAGTTGATGTGAAGTGTAAACCATAACACAAAATGATGCCCTCTTAAAACAAAACAATAAGGAGCTCAGAAAATACCTCAACAAGTCTGCTTACGAGTTGCAGAGGTACACTTTTTACATAATTTTTACAGCTGATTTTTTTTCTCAGTCATCAATTTTTCACTGTTTTGTTCTACGCTTAGTAGAAATTGCTTTAGCAGTACAGATGTACAATGTCATCATCTAACTTCACCTAAGCTTTACCATACGTGTGACATTTTTTCTGTGGCAGGGTAGATATATCTGCTGTTAGGCTGATTGTTTTCACATCTCAGTGGGGAAGAGAAACTTGGATACCCCAGCTCTGTGCAGACCTTAGCAGCTCATGAACTCTGGAGGTCAAGATCACTTCTCTGTACATAGTCTGCACAACTTGTAAAAGACACATTTTCTCTCATTCCCCCCTACACACAATGAGCAAGTCATGACACACAGGAAATCGCCAGGAGATAGAGGATAGGAAATTAGAAACACCCTCCCAGCATCCCCAGTGAAAACATTTGCAACTCTTGAGCACAAAAAGCTCAGCAGAGGGATCAGCAGCAAACGGAAAACACATCCCTTTGTTTTACAAACCCGATACCTCTCCAAATGTAATCTTCCTGTCCATGCACCAGACAGGACACTGTGTTTCCGAAGTAGATGGTCGGATGAACGGAAGGTCCACAAACCAGCCCCCACACTCAGCACACTCACTGGTGACCTTATGCTCCCTTTTTTTCCTCCTCCGTATCTTCCTGAGTTTTCTGCTTCATCCAAAAGCGCATTTGGAATTGAGGGTGCAGTGTAAACAATGTATTCCTGTAAATTACCATGATTAATGTGTGTACCTGAAGATGACACCATTCAGATGTGTGTTTTGCGGCAAACACGTGTACACAATGTTCTGGTTATGACCTCATAATTTAGCCATCTACCTCGATGTCCACGGGAAAAAAGCCTTTAAACATGATGCGTCTTGACAACAGATAAGCTCAATCTCAACCACCACGTCACCGCAAGCAATAAGCTCGTGGCCTGGCACTGCAGCACGGCCAGGCAGCCAGCCATCCCTGTGGCCCTGCATTCCTCTTTTCTAACACTGCTTACAGAAGCTGACAAGCTCTGGAGGTCTCTCTGGCCGAGGTGGAAATCTGCAAAAATAAACGCTTTAGGTGACATGAAGGCTTTGTTTGTTTCTGCTGGCCTGGCTGTTTGTGTTAGCGCGGTGGGTTAATTGCAACTTTGATCGCTGCGTTTATTGATCCAACAGTGGCCTTAGGAGTGCGGCTGGCCAGGCCTGCTTCACCTACTCCCACCGCCCTATCCCAAACAATCCCTCCCACCGCCCCACCACCACCACCATCCTAGCTTGGTGAGCCAATACAGATGGGGTCTAATGGGGTGACCACACCAAACAAAGCCTGAGAATGCACTTGGAGAGGGTGGTCATGACTGGAAGGTCTACGAGGCAAAAAAAACAAAAAACAAAAAAATGGTGTTCAGTTCAGCAGAACGAAGAATTTATAAGATGGAATCTCTTCGCTGAGAAAGGCAGACCGTTAACTGAGAGTAAGATTGAAAAGGGTGGATAAATCGGACTGGAACTGACAAGCCAGAGTTGAGCTTTCACATGCAAAGCCAGCTGAACTAATGTTTGGCACGATACGTATGTATATAAAAAAAATAAAATAAATTCCTGGGCTGGTTTATCTGCAGTAGTGGTATGGCCAGACAATTGTGTCTGGGGCTCACGGAGGAGAGCAAAGGTGGCTGCGATTATGTTACACAGTATGTATTACAGGCCAAATTGGATCAAATGTGATGGACTGCAGATGCAAAAAGGTTTATAGGCTAACTCTGGCGAATTTTCACCACTACTGATTTATGTAGTGTGACTGTATAAAACAGGCCAAACCGGGCTGATCTAAACCCCAACTGATCTTTTTAACCCGTGGCTTCCTTTTCTGTCCTGACACGAGGGACGAATGAACTGAAAATTTCACTAAATCCACAGCTTTAGGTGAAGAGAGCATAAAGTACAGGACAATTATCTGTAACCATTTTATAACATCTGAATATTCTAATCAATACTTGACTCTCTCAATATTAAAAATTGCAGATGGCTTAGGATTCTTTACACTAATGAAAGTCAGGTGTGGGCTGCTGGGCGTCAGAGATTCAACATATTTCAGAGTAAAGAGAATCTTGGAAGTATTTTTCCAGCAGAGTCTGTAGGGAGGGTCTCATGTTTGTGCTTCTAAAACAGCAGTGCGATCACTAGTAAACAGGAGATGATTGACAGCACCTGTAGTCATCAAAACCTGCATTAATAGACCCACTACCATCTGCATCTGTGTAACATGGTTTTCATTGTTTTAGCACTAATTACAACTATTGCATTTTGGCATATTAATTTCGATCAAGCAATTTCAGATAGGCCCAAAAACTAATAGGAAAGCACTTTTCACCTATTGTCTAATTCTCAATGTATTTATTCTCTAAAGTTTGTTCCTGATTCCAATAGACCTACTGTATATGCTAGGGACGAAACAACAGGGGAAATCTTGTCAAATACCATCCCATTTCCTATTAACCTACAAATAGCCATGTCAACATGGCAGAAGCAGCATCTAACCAAACCTGCAGTTCTTGGGCCACCAAGAGAGTCATAAAACATATTCATCTGAAGATGTGCTGAGGTACCAGGCACCCACACTCATTTTTTAAGTCAGTCTTCCTGAAGTAGATATTTTTGGACAAGCAGATCCAGAAACATCTTCCCAACATGCCCAGATCCAGTCAGATTCAACTCAAGATCTTATTGGCAATCTTGAATCTTTGAGGTGGCTAAAATGTGTTCTACTGCAAAAACATTGCCTGTCACCAGGAAGAAGCTTACACAGCCTGCAATAATTAACATTGATACTGGCTTCATATATCTAAAGTGATTGAAAACAAATACATGTTACGTTTATGTATTGATACAACTGGAAAGTCAATTGAGTGTTATGGTCAATAACAATTGGCTGCAACATTGGTTTAGTTACAGTTTATCTTTCCTTTGCCCAGGGAACAACAGTCCATAAAAAAACTCCACAAAACCTGTAGTTTTAAAGTTGCAGTGGTGTTTCTTTTTTTATTTCAGTCTGGTTCTTGTACCGTTAAAGATCTCTGGGGAAACAACTGGATTCATCTGGATTATCAGCGTTGATCTGCTTGTCTTTACCCAGACAGGATTTTGCACAGCAGTTCATCATTATGTATGCAAATCAGATAAAACAGAAAAGTTGCTAAAAGTTGTAACACAAACATTTTGTGTTAGAAAATGACTTGATGTGTAATTGTAGATCATTTGGAACTTGACAGACAGTGATGTTGGAATGAAAAGATGAAGGGGAAGATGGAGGATGAAGTCATGTGTCTCCAAAAGGCACACCAGCAAAGGGACAGATCTTTTCATGGAAACCATCTGGCAACTCCAATGTGGGCCACACCAAACCTGAAGTGCACACCATTCTCCATTTGGTCTTGCTTTCTTTCCCCTGTCCATTTTTCCTTCCTTGCATTCTTCTTTGCTTCCTACCCTCACCCTCCTTTCCATCACTGTACCTTTTCAACCCCACTGCTTTTTTCCTCGTTTTTTTCTCACTCAAAAATATCCTACTCATTAATGCATGGCAGCTGCAGGGAGCAGTGTTACCTCATTTTTCCATGGCAACGGTCTCTCTGTTTCAGCATATCCCATTTCAGTTTTGGTAGCAACGTGTTCCTTTGCCAAAGCTGAACACATTCACGTGTTAAATAGAAGAAATAATTTAAAAAATTTTGAAATAAAATCACCATTCTGTTCAGTTGCAGTTATTTTCAGGACCAGGGAGAAGATGGGTGTCCCTGGGGAGAACGCAGTATGAGGGACAGCAGAATGAAAACAGGGAGAGTGGTGTCAGGTAGACAACTATGTTTTGAATGGGCAGCATAGGACCAAAAGAAAGTATAGATTTACAAAAATTTAAATAAAAACAGGACACCAGTGAACGTACAATAAGTAAAGGATAAAACAACCAATAGTTGGAACATCTAAACTTAAACACTAACATCCATTAACAGACATTCACAGAGAGATCGATGACTGCAATCAGCCAGTCAGACACTCGAAACATCCAGTAACATCCAAAAAACTAAACTGATTAGTAACGATGCTAACCAGTTGAGTCCAATGGAAAAGACTCAACAGTTAGCTGTTATCAGTAACAGAGAGGTGTTGAAAATAGAGGAGCACAGACTGCAGTTTTTTGGCCAATTACCGATCTTAAAAAGCCTGACCTACCGATTCTGATTTTGGCTGATACCAACTTCTTTTTGTCTGAAATGTTGCCAAACAAAGCAAGAAAGTTGCTGAGTTGGCTACAGTAGGGTGACTATTGTTAACGGCAAACGAAAAGACATGACCTGGTGGGTCGATCTACCAGCCAAACCTCTCACAGCAGAGCAGAAGAGGACAGCGGTTGATTCATAGACCTTTGCCGAGGAAGATACGATCAGTGGATAAGATCTGCTTATCCACCGACCTCCCAAAATTAAGAAAATTGGCACTGATAAAGCAGCTGGCCGTTAAATCGGTGAACCGGCAGTTGAAAATAAAATCAATGCAGACGTACAGTAGAAAGCTTTTCAACAGGAAACTATTTTCTACTAAAAGTTGAAACATGTCTGCTGTTTATTTAATCTGTGTGAGAGCGAGAGAGGAAAACGTTTTCTAAATGACAGGAAGGCTGAATAGAATACAGGATATTCCTTTGAGCTTTCAATCTCTTTGTTGCCCAGAGAACAAGCTGGACATGTAAATCTAGAAAATCTTTAACTTGCCTCTGGCACCCTTTACACTGAGTGTGATTTCAGTGAAACTAAAACATTTGAGTTGTGAATCCAGCTCTGCACTTATAGTTCTCCATTGATTGGAGTGTGTCACACCAACACGTTTTGAAACCAGGTCTCAAAGTAGGAGTAGATGTGTGAAGTACTCTGCATGTGTGAAAGCAAACATGCGCAGAACGTCTGTGTGGTTTGTTCTACGCATGTTGCATGCATACCTCATAAACATCACTCATTCCTCTTTACCTCCAAGCTTCCAAATGTTATAAGAAGAACATTTTATATTTTTTTTCTAACATTAAATTTTATGAAGGGAGCATTTGGCAGTAACCAGGACATACCAGACAGACCAAAGGCTTTGGTGCTGAACTTACCAATATTTCTGCTTTATTATTTTGGGAGATTCTCATTGCAGAGATTGGCTTTCCCATTATTTCTTACATGTGATTACATGAAATGGAGTGAAAACAGAGACATTCCTTCTTGAACTTCCATTTAAGAACTTGTGGCATAAAAGCCAACTAACCAGATCAAGAACATATAAATTTTCAACCTGTAATTTGCCAGATTAACCTTTGAAAGTGCATAGTATAGAACATAAGTAAAATTTCAACCATGTCTAAGTAAAATGCTGCACATTCTTAATTCACTTTTAATTCACTTTTAAAATGAGAATTTTTTTTTTGCAGTTTACATAATCACTATCACATTTCGCTATTCTGTTTAATTAGATTTCCATGGTTAGGATAACAAATACTTTGGGTCTACCAGACAGCGCTTCCTTCTGCTGTTTTGTTTCTATAGCTTCTGAAAGAGATCGCGAAGAAGGGCCACACAGTAAAATGGACACAGTAGCAGCGTGGGCTAAAATGTATTCTGTTTACACCACACTAAAATAAAAGTAATTGTTTATGTTTCAGATTATCCCAGACCTGTGGAGCCAGCTGTCGGGTGATTAAGTTTGGTTTCCTTCTACTTCTGTGCCAACTCCCAGCTTGTGGTGAAGTGGTAACACATCGGAAGAGGACAAAGGAAAATGGAGGTAATGGTGGTAAATGGAAGGTTGAGTTGCTTTTGTAAAGCTACTGTTAACACTTCAATGCACTAACATGTCAATAAAACTAATTTTGGTGTATAATTTCAATTCAAACGAGTCATGCTCGTTTCCAGGTTTGACTGACATCCTTACTGGTCCCAGTAATCAGACATGGACATGAGTGCCAATCTAAAAAGGCTACAAAGCTGTGTGTTTGTACATGTTTGTACAAGTTCAAAATGCTTGGATATTTTACATTTAGCATCACTGTTATTTGTTGCCAGTGGGACTACAAATAGCAAAAGATTTAACAGATTTTCTAATTTGAAATATTTCCCCTGACATTACGTGGTTTATTAATATTGTATATCTTAGTGCAATACAAAGCAATGTATTTTGTTTTGATATTGTTATTTCTTCTCAACAAGCAAAGTAAATAGGCCAAAAAAAATAAATTGAGTTTTTTTCAAATTACAACAATAATATTATTACATAATGAAATTATGACAATATTAATATTTTTAAGAATTTTAGAAGAATAAAGTTGCATGACAAAGTTGTAATAATGCAAGAATTAAGTCATAATATTACCAGAATCAGAGCGCTACAGAATTTATTCTTGTAGCAAAACGAGAGTAAAGTCATAATATGAGGGGGGGGAGTCTTATTATTGACAGAATAAAGTTAGAATTTTGAGAGAGTGAAGCAGTAATGTTATGAGAATTCTTAAATAAAAGATAAGAATTTAAAATCACGAACGTTGAGAATCTAGTGACGTTATACCTTGGCATCGGTTTTAGAAATAAGGAAATATTTTTAATATATCAGCAAGAATAATTTTTTCTCATTAAATAGCTTATTCCTCATGACTTCAAAACATTCTTCTGGTAGAATTTTATCTTTTCTCTGCTACTGTGATAACTATACTCTCAAAATAAAAAAAGATAAAGATTGCCATATCCTAGCCCTAATAGTCTGTTGGAACTTAGGTACCATGAATCAGCAGGGACTTCTTGAAGGAGTCTTCCTCTTCTTAATAAAAGACTTCAATCATTAGGTACAAACAAACGGGAATAGTAGATGCAGGAGAACAGGTGTAAGTGCACCCTGGGAAATTAGATGTAGCCCTGAAGTGACTGGACAGGGACTCTGTACAAATACAAAAGTATAAAGCGCAGCTTTTTTAACACTAAATTCAATGGTTTGCAATACCATCCAGATTACCTGGAGAGTAAGTCGCTTTACAGCATCCCAGGCATGACTGAAGAGTTCCTTCATTCGCTCCTCAGAAGTAGCCCAGGACTCCTCAGCTGCAGTCTCTGGTATCACCTTCATTGGGATGGATATGGGACGTGATTCTGTGAGAAAGGGGAAAATAAATATAATGGCGACTAACTGAACTTGAGATTCAAGGTTTTATTCAGTAGTCTTTTAAATTCTACTTCCCCAAAACATATTTGGGAACTTTATGCATCCAGTAGTGATGTCAGATTTGTTGAAACATTCAGCCCAATGCTTGAGTAACCTCTTTACCACAGAAATAATGTAGCACCCTGTTAAAGTCTTAAACAAAATCAATATTTTATTTATTAACATGAGGAAATGTACTGTCCTGCATTTATCCTTTACTTAACCCTCTTTAAAACTCCCTGTTATTTTCATTTGCTGTACAGTATCATGTTATATGATGTTTAACCGACACTTCATTGAGATGATGTAATGCTGGCACTCAGGTTTTTAGACTCCAACAGTGGGAGAGGGAACTGTGAGAACTGACATAAAGTGTGTGCGTGTACATACACACACATACACACTTACTGTTAGAGACGTGATTTGTTCTTGTGTGTGCCAGCTGTGGTCCAGACGCAGGCTGATTGTCTGTGCTGACACTCATGGCAACAAAAGTCAAACGGCAACAAACGTACAATTCGGCTTTCAATTACCCACATCAACCTTGTGGTCAAATCCCATCTTTACGGTTTAATAACAGTTCTTTTTACAGATGAAAACATAAAGTGGAATAAAAACAAATGAGGAGAAGAGATGCACAAACAGAGGTATAAAAGAAAACCAACCTGCTCCACCAGGATAACCTGTGGTCTGTGTATGTTAAAGCCATCTGGATGTCAGGGTTTAAAAAAAAAAGGGAGGCATCTCTTAAGACACATTAAACTGCATCCCATGATTTAAAGCTCCGCTTGCTCAGCAGACTTATTCCACAGTTGTCATGAAACTGGACTGATGTCACAGGACCATTTCGTCTTTTCTGACACAGAGTTACCAAATGTCACAAAGAAAGTTCGCAAAGCAATAACAAATTGTTACTAGGGAAATAGGAAATGAGATGGCTTGTTCACCTAGTTTGTCGTTGCTGTGGAAACCAACCTAAAACGTGTGGAATAACTATGCGTGTGTGTTAAGCACATGTGTGAGTGCAAATAATTAGTGACTAAAAATGTAAGTGGATGGAGCATAACGTGCATGGACTTGTATTTGATACATTGGAAGGACCATTTTCCAACAAATGCCATGTTGTGGGGACTAAATGTTCCTTATAGGGAATTGTGAAGTTAGAAAGGCATACTGTGTGTGTGTGTGCGTGTGCGTGTACGTACATGTGTGCAAGTAAAACAGCACAAGGGAGTAGGTCACGATCACTGAGCATTTTCTCACACTCTGCATCCAGGTTCATTTGACATTTGGGATTATGAGACTATGAATTTGCCTACAGGTGGTGTGGCACAACTCTTAAAAAGTGTTGTTTATTTACCTTCTTTAATCATTAATTATCCAGCAACTTTATGTGTTTTTAACAATTAGTTTGCTTTATTTTCTTGTAACAAAATACTCAGTGGCAAGTGACTACTCAGAAACTTTTGCACAAACATACAGAGTTGAGAAAAAAATGTAGTGCCCACTTGCATAGCTCAAAATAAATAGAAGCTTTTATTGACCCATGGTGGGGAAATCCAAGTATACGGATTTGTATATGCAACAGTGTCAGCGTCTGTGTCTTGGTGACCATCTCTAGCTAAAACATAATATCATGGGTTTAATAACCATCATCTCTGGACAAAAGAGCTATTAGCATCATCAAGCACTAAACATTATTGTAAATCTACAAAACCAAATCAGCAGAACGAAATGACGTAGTGTCCTTGATCACTTCCCATTGGACACAGATTGTGTCTGACGCTGTTTCTTTTCTCACTTTCCCCCTCATGTGGCCTGACTGTGCAGGTGAGTGCAGCTGTTCCCACTTCAGCTAGTCAGCATGTGAAGCAGCACATTTGAACCAATGGTGTCCAATGTCAGTCCTCACTGTATATTTTAAATGTTGCCCTGATCCAACGCACCTGAATCAAATTAGGGGCTAAACAGCAGACTGCTGTAGAGCTACAGTAGGTGTCATGATAAGGAAGTGATCCTCCCCTCCCCACGAAGGGAAGTTTTATTTGACAAGAAAGGAGTGTGTTTTGGATGTTTTAGAAGAAGGGTGACAGTTTTGCTCCTTTTTGTCAAAGAGAACTTATTGTTTGCTGCACCTTTGCTTAATATAAGTTTTCGCTGTTTGGTAATGATGATCTCATTAGTTTTTTTAGGAGTGTTTTTGGTTGTATGTCCTGACTTTAATATTGGGGTTAAGCTTTTAAACTTAACTGGTTGTTTTCCTCTTAAGAGGCACCAGCCATGTTTCCTTTAATGATTAAAATCTATTAATTTGCTCTACCTCGTATTTTTGCCTTTTCATTCGTCCTGGAATATCAGTAATTTTTACATTACATTTGTTGCAGTTCTGTGATATTACAGTTCTGTTTACCGAACAAAACAGACATGACCATATTTTTTTTGACAAATTATTTCTCTAAACTATTTAAAGGGTTTTTACAATCTAGAGAAGAATTACATAAATGTGTGTTTTCAACAAACAGTAGCTTGAGTGCAGATTAATTAAGGAAATAATAAAAATATATCTATATTTGAGTACATTTCATATCATGCTGTATTCATTATCAATGTGACTGGGTAAGCAGAAGGAAAAGTATATCTACATCATCAATACTGTAAAAGAACATTTTATTCCTTTGAGCTTCAGTAAGTAAATAAAAACTAGTCTAAGAATTGCAGAATTTATAGATTCTGACTATTATCACTCTAGTCTAGTATGTACCCTGTTACAAATGGTTTGCAGTAAGGTGAAGTGTTGCAGACCAGGTTGCAGCTGCATACAGGCAAATCATTTTAATAAACGTAGCTGCCCATTTGATTTGAATGCAAGCTAGTGTTTATTTACATTCATATGGCTCAATTTGTTTCCACATTTTTGAAGATACTAAGAAAAATCTGTGTTGTGCAAAGGTAAACTGAAATGAAGAGAAATAAAGTTGTCCAGGAGGAGTTTCAGAGTTTCTTCCCCACTCATTTCCCATCCAGCCAACGTAGCTCCAGAGGGAGGATTTTTAAGCAATGATACGCATAAAGTGATTGTTCCTGTAAAACAGAAAAAAATAGTCCCATGCCAAAGTACAAAGTATTCTGTAAAGAAAAGCCACTTAGAGATGAGGAGAAATCTGCCAAGTGTTTTATGACATGCAAAGAATTTCAACATAATGACACACACTGTCTGAGACTTTAAGAGGTTTTGAAAGACCGTATGAGCAATCATCTAAACCCAGTTTCCACTTTCCTCCTCCACTCTGTCATTATCTCTCACTAACACCACCGAGCCTTTATTGTAATCCGTGGCATCCGTTGGATGAACCCCAATTCAATCCCAATTTCCCTCTCTGCTCCTCTTATTTAAACCGCGGAAACCAAAGCAACATTGACAAAGCCTAACACTGTTATCATTCTTGAAAGGCAACCTGGGATTCACAGGGATGCATTTTTCCCCAAAGACCCTTCAGTCTGTCCTGGAAGTGAGCGAGAGTACTGGAAGGGTCCATCTGTGAGTAGATGATACATCCTGAAGTGACGAGGGGAGTACTCTGCGGGGGCAGCTTGGGGTTCCCATCCAATTATTCCTCATTTTTGTGTTTTCTTTTCCCAACTCCAACCATCATTACCTTGATAAATTATTGACTTTACTAGAAAAATTAAACTACATAAATAACTCCAGAATGAAAATATTATCCCCCTCTGAAAATCCCACAGCAGCCAATAAAAACCTGCCTGACTTCCATCAAGCTACTTGGGCTCGGGTAATGGTAATGTACGACTTTACAGCTCTGCCAGACGTCCTCTCATCAGTTCTATTTCTTTGTTTCTCTCTGCTGTTTATTCCTTCAAGATGTATTCGTTTGTCTTTCTGTAATACATCCATTCCAGCCTTTACATTGTTCCCTGTTTTGATGGTAATTCATCTTACAAAAGCAGACGGTACGAGACAATAGGTGCCTCGACAAACACCAGAGTTTACCTCTTGAAGTGAAAGCTGAACACGTTAACAACGTAACTGTTTATTTAGTCCCCGTTTCTTTTTAGTTTTCTTGGTTACCAGGAAAGTTATATTTTATCTCATCATTCAGACCAGAAGCAGGCGGCAACAAAGACAACAATTCTCCTTCCAAACTTTAAGGAGCAGAGCCAGGTATGGAGCTAGATTTCACAGCTATGGAAGTATGCTCGCAGAGAGCCAGCAGCTAATTTTAGGACTGAAAAGAAAAGCCAGTGAGCTCATTACTCTGGTAGATGTTAAAGAACAATGAGAAGCTCAGATCTTGATCAGAGACACTGTGCTGCTGCCAATAAGAACATTCATTAGGGACAAATAAAGAAAATACTTAGAGGCCAGTTTTATGTGAATCAATTTGTGGTCTAATTGTGCGGGCAAACAGAAATCAAACTGAGGAAAAAATTGCTTGTTTTTAAAGTCATTTCTCACAGCCTATCTTGTAAAAAAAACAACAGCAAGAAGTGTTAACACTTCAGTGATTATGTTACTAAGAAACCTTCTTGCAAACCTGTGATTAATGTGAAACAAGTGTTTTTTTTTATTATTCAGGACTAAAGACAAAATCCCACGCTATGAAGTTCCGAGGGAAATGACAGGAAGTATAAGAAAGAGAGGATACTGAACATGTACGAATGGATGCAAACATCTTGTGTCATAAAAGAAAATGGCAAAGAAAATAACTGAGGGCCTTTCTCACTTCCAAAATATTGTGCCCAAAAAACAGGGCCACAGTCAATTACCTAAAATGGTAATGGTTAGGGTCCAAAACTTTAAATGTTTTCTTTTTTATTTAACAATCTGTAATTACCCAATTAATAAAAAGATAGGAAAAAGGGTTTAACTTGTTTGTAGCCAAAAAGGAGCTGATTTGGGTATTTAAGGCATCTCAAAATTCCTTTATGATATGCACAATTTAGCACTTTCAGAGGAGACGCTATGTTAAAAGAACTTCATATTTCAAAAATGAATTGCCCAGATATGTTCTATGATGAATACCAAGGTGACGTCTTTAATATTTCACAGTGGATAGACCTACCTGTCACTGTTTTGGTCTTCATGGGGCTGCTAGCATAGTCTGAGGCCTGATTGGAGGGCTGCTTGGCCAGTGGGGCACTCCCCACCGACACTTCGTCTTCTCTCCTCTTGACGAGAGGAACTGGACCTGGATTCTGTAAAGACATCCCAGCATGACTGAGCACCCATAGGGTCATAAAACTATGAACACATATTCAAGATCTATATTCTTGCTTTGCTGCATTTCTGGGGATTATATTGTATGATATAACATGAGTTTCTTAGAGCCAGGTTTAGCACTAGGATAGTTTTTCCCCCCCTCCTTTATTTATTTAATGTATTTAAGGGTGTATCAGCATCCAATTATCTGTGGTGTGTGCATTTCCCAGAAGTGCGTTTTATTTGTTTTCACAGAAAAATGTTAATTAAAACTTCCACATTGTTTCTACAGTTTATTCAGCATAACCTCTGTTACAACAATCCTCAAAGTTCTTAAAAAAAGAAAAAGGATTTAAGAAGTTAATGTTTAAATGGTGATCACACCAATAATACACAGTTAATTAAATAATTAATATCATTGCAGCATATATATGTATTAAAAATATAAACAACTTCAGTTTCTTTGTCTCAAAGACTGATAATCGTTGTTCATTCCTCCTGAATGACATAATATAAGCTAACTCCTTCAATTGAACACATGGGGGACTGGGAGCATTGAAAACAGCCAAGGCAAATGTCGATTCAGATTCCAGTTCTCTTTTCTCTTCATTGTTCATTTCCCTAGCCATCCTTATCCTTATCTGATTTCTTTAGTTTCCTGCTCATGCTGGTTTAAGCTTACATTTAATTCAACCCCACCTGCTAAATAATGTTCTATCCTCCCTGTCCCAAACTACTTCTTGCATTTCCCCTTTCCTCATTCACATACCCAGTGTTTTAAATTCGATTCCAACTCTTCAATTTTCATCACATCCCACTCTTTAGTGATTATCTCTCACTATCACTTAAATTTGTGGCTTTTTGTTGCACAACAAAAGGCATTTCCATACCCAAAGCTTTTGTTTATGTACTTCACTGTGTACTAACAATGCCCCTGCTCCCAAGCAGATTTGTTTTGGTTTTTTTGGTTTTTGTTTTGTTTTTTTCAGGATTTCCTAGAATCTTGCACCAAAAATGTCTGTTTCCTCTTTACTGTCCTTCATATGCATTTCACTGTCCTTCAACTGAAGGCTTTGTGTAACTAGCCAGGCCTTGAAAAGTGGCCCTGACAGGCAGATGTCCACAGCTTTAAACAAACACACACTTTTGCTTAGAAACACACAACCGGCATGTCTATCCTTCAAGTTGGCTTTAGTTCAACTCACACAGTCACATGAATACATATTTTATTGTGCAACTGACAAGTAACAGCACAAAAGTAAAATAATGTAATACTTTAAGGCAAATAATCTCCTTTATTTGATAGCTGTGTTCATCCTAAAACACAGGGGTAAAAGTTCAGACGGCAAAAAAAACGGAGCTCAGAGCCATTTTTAGTCTGCTATGACTGTGATCTGAATCCTGATAAGCACCAGAAAATGACTGTGTAAGTGAACACCTGGCCAGAAAGATAAATTGACAGATATTGTCCGAGAACACGATATGAGATTCAGTACCTGTTGTTGTTTCCTGCTGCTCCCTCTGTGAGGCTGATACAGTAACCATGTGCAGATGATTGGGTCCACATTTACAGCTATGCCCTGGACACTGACCAGTAGGACTGCACCTGCAAAACAAAAAATAAAAAAAACAAAATGATAATTGTAAGCATAGTTAAAAATCAAAAAGTTTAGGTTTGATAATGCTACACTAGCAACACCCAAGCATTTGGGATTAATCAAAATCCATGATAAAATACCCATATTGAAAGTCAATTCAGACCAAACCAAACTATTACTATGAGGAGGGAGATAAGAAAAATGAGATCTCTGGAATCAAAGTAAGATAATAAAGTGAAAGTGACCCAGATTGTCAATGCATTTCTTTTTCAGAGCAGTCCATACTGTGTTTCACAGACCTGCTGCTGGGTATCAAGCAGTTTTGTCAGAGTGCAGCAAGGAGCACAGTTTGTTTCAATTGTGCTGTTCAAAGCCGTAACCCCACTAAGCCAAGAATAACATTTTCTTTTGATAAATTTCAATGAAACTCTAGACTTTCACTGGGTTTTGGTTGACTTTTAAAAAATACTCTTGACCAACAATAAGCAGGCCCTGAGGTAATGCATTAGGATCATATCAATAATGATTCCCATGCCGCCAGGATTAGTGTAGGCTCTTTGGCTTGCCGTGGAATGTCCCGGCATGACGATAGGAGGATGTTTCTGCTCTAGAAAAGACTTCCAGCAGTTTAATAGAGCTTTGGACTAAACTCCAGTCTTCTGTTTAGGCCTCAGGGTCTGGAATGGGGTCGGAATGAGCAAGTATGCATTTTTACCTTCAATAATGCCCGGCTGTCTCTTGCATAGTCTAATATTTTAGCGTCTGTAATGCCTGGTCAGTGCATAATAATAAACCTTCCTTAAGAGCACACATGCACTTCCAAATACACATGTTTTTCTTACACTAGCTCTCCAGCTTGGCTTGCTTTCCTCTCCATTACTCTTTGTGAACATTGCAAATAAAAATTCTTTAATTTACTCTGCTTTTACAGCATGTTATTAGCGGCCTATGAACTTGTCTGTGTGTGTATTTATGCGCACACCAAGGCAATCATCTGTATCAGAAAAGTAGAAGGTGTGCAGCTGTGTGGTTTCTGTGCATTTAAAATGATTCATGCGCATGATGACAGCCTATAAAATTGTCACTGCCAATGTTTGTGTGTAAATCTAATTTACATTTTTAATACAGCTTGAGGATTCAGAATGTGCTGTAATATTGCACCTAACCTAGTGATGATATATTATTGGCACAGAATTGTTTTGGGAGAAAGAGGCTTACTATTCTTACTGAAACAAATTAAACTGAGAGGTAGTTAACCATTTACACTATGGTAAAGATGTATATCTTTATTGCTGCATTCAAAGAGAATCAATAAACGTCTTTGTTTCTAGATATGTATCCAAGTATCCCATCTCGCTCTCTCTTTTACATCAACTGTTCTTGCATCCAACATCAGATACCTTTTATCAGTCTTCCCAAAAATCCTTAATTCTTCCACTAGTACTTATCATCCTATAGCCATCACTCACTTTCTCTTCCTGACATGGAATTATAAGCTTAGAACTGTAGCTTGAACTTTTCCACCACATTGTGGCTGCTTAATAGGCTGTGGCTGTGGCTACAGAGCTGGGGTTTGACTTCAAGCTGTTTCATCATCACTTCGGGGCAGAATGGAACCCAAAAAGACTGGGAACAGCCTGAGTAGTGAAGATGTGTTTAACGGAATGATCCTAACTTGTGGTCCTCGGGATGCAGTAAGCCCAATTTAGCACATTTAGCGCAATCAGCAGAAATGACAGAGGACAATAAATTTTCAAACTCTGTTATAGCAGATGGCTGTCTACCGATCTCATTGCGTATGTTGGTCCAGGACACTGGTCTTCCAAGTACATCCAAATTTACATATATAGCATCTCTGTGATAAACAGTGGCAGTCTGACTGCTTATCTTTCCATATTGAACCTCATGCTGATAAATTCGCCATGTTGACAGATTATAGCACATCCCAAACTAGCTGTCTTTCTAGGATCATCCTTCCTTCCTCACTGTGTAATGCGCCCGTCTTCTAGAGCTTTGAAGGCCACGGCTCTCCTGCATACACTCTCTTCTGGCTTTATCATTGTGTTGACAAAAGTGACAAATCCTTTGAAGCAAGAAACATCATCAAAGGGCCTAGCATGCTTAAAGGGTGACCTCGACAGCAGGCTAACTGTTGTTTTTTCCTCCAAGCTCACCGGGTGGCATGTGGGTAATTACATACAAGTGATGACAATAATAACAAAGGTGTTTTTCTTACTTCTTCAGTATTCCTGAAAAAAAAAAACACAGTGGCCTACACTTTGAAAATATGAACCAAACCACTGACTGCGGTATGAAAAGGCTTGCATTGACTTATCCATGGTGGACCTATTAATGTCAAAGGTGTTGTTTTTTTCTTCAGTGGTGAAATACCAAGGGAGGTAAAAGAAAGCATGGAGCTGCTGGTGTTGTTTTACGGCTCAGTGACATCAGGCTGCTTATAGCCTCGGGCGACATAGATAGGTCTCACCTGTAGTCTTATCTCTGTTCATGTCCAGCCTCAGAAATCTAGCCCCCACAAAGATTTCTGCCTTCATTCTGAATTCATATACTTGTACAAGTATCACAAGCTAACATTGTGAACTTTCCACATGAAAAATTTGCTTTGCTGTGCTGTAACACTGAAATTCAAGAGAAGAGGAGTGCTTGGGTCAGAATAAGTTCAACACCAAGTCCCTCATTTGGCACCAAAGTTCTGATTGGGGTTACAAAGGCTGTGACCTCTCAATTAGAAGGCCGTGACCTCCGCAGTAAGAGATGGGCAAGGAACCAAAGGGGGTGCTCTCGAACCACCCCCCAGGCAGGGCGGGAGGGGAGGGATTTATGTCCCGGCCAGCTAATCACCCCCTCAGAATCGCTTCATTGTTGGATGTGAGGCAACGCAGGGACTGTGCGTCCAGCTTCTCCAACAGAAAATAAATAAATATAGCCCAGCCCGTGTCAGCCAGATGACTTCTGACAGGTTTGGTTAATTTCTAAGCCAAGTAGCAAAACAAAACATTACGCCAGCGTGCACAGCCTACACCGCCTTTAATTGCTTTTCCGATGAGCTCATGACTTGAAGGTGTCCTGGAGCAAGCTATGCTACTCGACAGGTGTTCTACTTATGAGTGTGTAGGTGTAGCTATAAGTGTAATTGTCTGTGTGTGAGAGAGAGAGAGAGAGAGAGAGAGAGAGAAAGAAAGAGAGAGAGAAAAGAAGTAAAAAAAAAAAAAATGGAACTGCTGACACCATTAAAAAGGGACTCAGCTGTGTGTGGGTGGTTGGCATGCAACACTGTGTGGAGTAATATATATTTTGGTTGTGTAAATGTATCTTTAAGAAGACAGTGTCTACATTACTGCACAGGCACTGATGTCACACAACTTGCAGCCAAACACACGGACACACGCACAACACACACAAACAGGCACTTCTCTTCCCCTCAGTGAGCGACAACCAAGAGGCTTGGGGCTACGCCGCCACAGGAGCCCAGGGGCTCAGGAAGGACACAGGCAAGTCTGACTGGAAACAGACCCAGGTCTACGGAAAGCCAGCTTTCATTCTGGATTTATTTAATACACTACACAACATGCTACTATATACGGCATGCATATGTAGGTATGTAAGTATGTGTGTGTGTGTGTGTGTGTAGAGCGGTGGGAAGGTCAACAGAGTTAATTGGCTTACATGCACTTTTACATGTTTGAAAATGATAAAACTGGAGCTACACACTGAAGGTTAGAACAACAGGAGCAAAGCAATCTTGAGAAAAATCAAAAAGATGAGACAGTTAGAACATAAGCAGTAAAACTAGAAAAAAATCTATTTTTATGGTCAGGATGACTTGTAATATGGTCATGGCATCAGTTATTGGGATAACAACACTATGTTTCAATGAACACAAAGGTAACTAGTAAAAATCACAAAATTATGTTGTGCAAGTTTTAATAGTCACTGTACATCCACCCATCCACCCATCCACCCATCCATCCATTCATCCATCCATCCATCCATCATCCATCCATACATCCATCCATCCATCCATCCATCCATCCATCCAAGTACTTTACATACAGACCATCTAATGTGCACACTAAAAACTGTTAGTATAATATTAATGTTAACATTTCAGCTTTAGTAAATATAAAATAGGGACAATGTTAACGCATATATTTAGACTATGTGAAGATGCAAGAATAACATACAAAAAAATTCACTCACCAGCTATGACCGATGCTGACAACAACTTTCTATCCTTCAGTCGTTCAAAGTCAAATTGAAATAATTTAATGTTCTAACAGTATAACAGTAAGTCAACAAAAGTTGCAACTGTTCTACCTCAATTTGTTGTGTGTGACGTGTACATGGGTCATGGGTTTACTCATTGGATTGCTTCATCTGGCCAGGCTTTAAAAAATACATGGCTGGTAAACTGTCCTTGTTAGTGTGTAACGAGCAAGGTTAAAAAAGTTATTCAAAGTTCTCAAAAACTGAGTCAGTCTGACGTGGAAGAGTGGGCGAGGATTAGGAAAGTTAGTTTGGACAGTTCTATAGCATCACCACAGCACAAACAGATGCATGACCTCCAGAAACAACTGTCTGGAGCTACTGATGAGACAGATAAAACGCTAGTCTATTGTACAATTTTTGCATAATACTCAGTGCACTCTAAACTTAAAATCTTTATTTCCCTTGTTTTTCCCTAAAAAAAATGATTAACTTTTGCATGTCCATCCAATTAATCCTGTGCTTGCATGATGCTAACTTTGCATAATTGAGCAATTAAATTTTAAGTAATCTTGTTTTATTTCCATTTTATTGTGCAGATAGTGTTGATTTGTAAATTTGATTTATTTCATGTTTTATATTATAAATTATCCTTTAATATTTAATCTAAACACATAAATTAGGCTTTTTTTTATTTTGGAACAATGGTATCACATATAATTAAGTGAACATTTGTTTTCACATAAGAAGCCTCACAGCCAGAGACAGACAGGATCTGGTTGACTGCACAGTTTCATACACCCACATCATCTCTTCTGGTGTTGAACACCCAACCCAAGAAAACATGGCTGCTTGTGCCCCAACTGAACTAAACCAGTTCTCATTTTGGAGCCTTCAGTATGTCGTTCCTTTCCAAATTCTTCACAAAACACAATGTCTTGCTCACTCAAAACCACATCAATAGAAAATAACTCGCAGCCGAGTGTGACCCAGTCATTTGTCAGCAAGATAGCTTGCCTTCTTAATGAGAGGGAAAACAGTCTAGGTCCTGATTGCATTAATGTATCATTACCATATCCATCACCAGCATTCACTGCACTGGGTGAACTCCAATGAGCCCACTGTAATCTTAGGGGAACAAGAGAGACACTTCTGAGCTCATTAAAATAAATAGTCTTGTGCTTCTGCTTTCCCATAGAAAGCTATAGTTGTGCGTAGTCATCTTGTATAAACCTTATCACTACTATCATTCAGTTGTCTCTGAGGGCTTTCTCTTCAGTTCAAACCAAGTTCTCTCAATTTGTTATAAAGGGTGAGGGAGGAGGGCAATTTTTAGCTTTCTTCTGACTCCGGCTAAAATGGAGCATTACCAAGAATAAACATATTGCCATTGAAAAGGATGAAAATGTTCAATAATATTAAACTCTTGATTTTCTTTCACACGTCACCAGTCTGAAAGAGACAAATTTTGTTACGTTTCAGATACAAATTAAAATAACATTTTTAACAGTTGCATAGTTCTATCAGCCCATTATTTGGAAATTTATACAGTTAATTATACAGCTATACAATTTATACATTAAGTTACACAGTCCAAATATAAATATGCTTCAAGTCTCGCCAGTGTTCAGAAAAATAAGCATTTATGATTAACAAAAAGAAACAACCAGAATATATAAATATCACATTAGATCATTAGTTCATTTTATTTAATTGGTACCAAATTATTGTGTTATATAGAACAATCAAAGAAAATGTTGGTGCCAGTGTTGCCAGTAAAACATAAACATGTGAAGTTATTCACAAAATGACCAGACTGGATCTGTGTATTGTTGCAACAGGGATCAGATTGGGCGTGATGTTCGTGACTGAGTGACTAATGCATCCTTCGTTTAATGACTTGTGACAAATGCTGGTTGGAGAATGTGATGCCATTCCACAGAAGTGGGACCAACCTAGTCTTCATGCTGGTCACCACCATGAAGAGATGTCACAGTTTTGCGGCTCACACCAGCTCTCACACACACTACAAAGGCCCTCATTTGGAGAAATCAATACATTGTTAAATTGCTGACATGCCTTGTTTCTCCAAAATGCAATTATCCAATTCATAAATGACACCAAACAAGAGTAAATAGAAGAATAAGCTGTTTGGCACAGGCTGAAACAATCTGCCAAGTTTTTCATGGGCACAACCCATAAACTCTGCTGCTCAACCCACAAATATGTTTTTCTTAATGTCAGATAATTTAAGGAAAAAAATATCAAACTTTCCAAAAGGATGAGAATCATTTCCAATAAGCACTGTTACAACTAAGAAAAAAATAAAATAAAATTTGGTTAAATTTACAAGTATAAATAACCCTATAACCCTAGACCTATAAAGTAATAATTACCCCACAAAAAATGCCTAATACACAATTTAATGTTAACAATTTAATCAATTTAATGTTTCACATACTTTCAGCTTCTTTCAAAAAAATAAAAAATTGCCACATTTTAACATGTGGAAGTTTAAAAATAAACTATTCAGAAACAGATTGATATTTGCAGCTTCTTGCTCATTCAAATTTTAACATTGCTACTCAAAACCAAACAAATGCAATTTTGCACTACACACAGACTGAAACCCTGTTAAAAAGCTCTGTATTACATGGACACAACTAAAGAGGAATCTAGTGAGGGGGGAGAATTTTACGACATAGCTCAAATCTCAAACCAATCTCTCCACCCTCTTTTTTCAGATTTTGTCTCTGAGGGTCTTTCTCTCAATTTCCATTCCTGCTATCCAACTCATCCTCTTTTTGCTTGCCACAGTAGATTGAAGATTACTCCTCTAAGAGACATAGTTTTTAAGTGGAAGCACATTTGAACCGTTTAGCAATTTGGTCTAATGGTTTCAGGATGAGGCATTTTAGCTGCTATGTGGGAACAAAGAGGATAAGGCGATACACAGTGTAATAAAACACCACTTATGATCGGACTTTTTTTTTATTCATGAAGCAGCTCAAAGCACAAATAACATTCTTTTATGGCATGTATCTATTCTTTGCACAGAAGATATACAGTATAAGAGGAAATGAGCAATGATATGTTGTGTGTGTGTCTGCATTTGTTCTAAACCTTCAGAGAAGCATTTCTTCTCGAGTCCTAGGCCTGTTATTAGCTACCGTTGAATGAAGTCTTGGTTTACACACTCCTCACTGACAGTTTAAAGTAAAGGCCAAGTATGTGTTTTGATGTTGGAAGGGGTCAGTCCTGTCTGCACAAACACTGAAGATAATTGGGAGGTGTTTATACATCAGAACTGTATTTAATACAGTTAGACATCACAAACACACACACACACACACCATGCATCGCTTCAACAACACTTAAAGGATGCTCAGGCCACCTGCAGAACAAGACAGCTGTCTCACATTAAACACAAAAAAGTGCCAGGTCAGTATTCTAAACAGGAGATAACTCCAGGACAGCTTAGTGCAGACCAGAGGAACAGGAGCATGGGAGTGTGAGTTGAAGGATGATAGGCATACAGAGCTCCCAGGAGGGAAGGAGACAAAAGAAAAGTTGGTAAAGATGCAGTATGTACCTTTTAATTAAAATATGTTATTTGCATATTTGCTAAAAACTGTCACTATGTCCTAACAGTGACAGTTAGGATATAACTGTCAGGTTGATCTGTGAAGACATCAGCCTCCTCCATCTTCTCCCAGTGCTCTTACTGCAGAAATGCAGCGCTCCCCATCAAAAATAACCAATCAGAGCCAAGAGGAGGGTCTTAGTGCTGTCAGTCATCCATGTGTACATACTGCTAAATGGGTTAAAGCCTTAGCATTCCTGTTAGACTCCGCCATCTAGAAGAAGATATAGCAAAGCAGAGAGCAAGGGGATAAGCAACACATACACAAACATGACTGATGGCACTAAGACCCCTCTCATGGTTCTGATTGGTTGTTTCTAGTGAGCACTGGGAGAAGGCAAAGGAGCTCAAATTTTCACAGATTATCTGTCTCATACCATACTGTCACGAGACAGTGACAGTTTGAACATTGTAGCTTTAAATGGGTCCATGACTAGCTGTAGCAAACTATAAGAAACAATGATTTCAGATCTAAAAACAATACAGTAAAAATACTGTGAGCTGGTTAGTTTTATAAATTAAATTAATGTAATTAAAGTATTGTCACATGAACATCGCCATGTTGTTTACCCTACAGTGGATCCTAGGTAGATGGCATATGGTAATCAACCCCCTTTACTCTGATACTAGTGCAACATGCTGTCTTCAGAAGTCTAGATTTTAGTCCATTTCCAGGGGCCTCATGCATAAATGATAGCAATAATAAAGAAAAAGAAAATAAGGAGATCGTTTAAATGCCTGTTTGAACAGTAGCGTGTTCAGCAGGGATTTAAAGACAGACAGCGTGTCAGAGAGTCTATGAATGGGTAAATTGGACGTTTATTCTAAATAGTGGAATCATGTGCATAAGTTGTACATTTACAGAATAGAGATGCTTCAGTCCCTAAAGGTGCAAAACTGGAGGCCTCACTGAAGGATGACCGCAGCTGGACTGGTACCGGTACCAGTAACGCATGGCTCTTTCTTTAAGTTTTGGTCAGAGCTCCAGGATTAATCTAAACACTGATAAACCATCATCAAAGTTTCCCAGCAGATCAATATGATCAATCGCTCCCTCTGAATCCTTCCATTGGCAATGTTCTCCATCAGAGCCAAAGCTCCACAATTACGCATCTCACCTTTGAGCAGCTACTTATATACGTGTGATTGCATACACACCTTGATCACCTTAAAATTAATCAAACCTGTTTGGAGTTAATCTGCTGATCCAAACCCGTTTTATTTTTTGAGTGAGAATGAAATGACCCCATAGATGCATTTCATGCGCTTTGGCGCACAGACCGATGCGTTACATCTTTATGAGACAAAGACAGGAAATGTATTTTTTACATTCTAGTGAGGTTTTCACATCCTTTTATTTTTGTTTTCTTTATTTTGTGTGCGTGTTAGGTTACTGTATGAAAATAAAAGCGGATCAATTTCATCGTTTACGTTTAAAAAATAAAATATGACAAGCATGAAATAACAACGAGTTTGATGCTTCTTGGGTTAAATAACACTGAATGTAATCAGAATCCAGTGTATTTAGGTGAGTTTTGACACTTTGTAGTTTGATATTGTTCACAGAAAAAATTTGCGTGGCAGCCGCACATTTTCATGCCAGGGAAAAAGAGTGCGTATATTTACGCAAACTTTGACGCAAAGTTAATTTTTATACATGCCGACTTGTGCGTAAAATGTGGCGCCGCAAATTTTTTGTGCGCACACAGGCTTTATATATGAGGCCCCAGGTCTATGGAAATCCTGCTCATATACGGTCTATATCCAATTGAATTCTTTAAAGAATTGACAAGAAAAGGATAGAACGGATTGGACAGGCAATCTAAAATGTATATCAGCTACTATTTGAAACTATGTAAACATGATGGCTCAACTTCAATTTTAAACCAAGAGGGAGCTGATGAAAGTTAATGTCCACTAGCTAGTGGCATCGGCTAAAAATCCTTTCATCTACAATCCTTGTATATGGTGAGAGGGTGAGAGAGTAATGGTGAGGCTTCCTCTGTTTGCTGACCGTTTATCTAATGGGCATTTGGGGGCTGAAAGGCCACAGCAGGTCAAACCACACACAGCGAAAGGAGTACAGGACCCCCGGAGGACCACTCAACGTGATGAGATTTTACAACTACTGCTTGGTCCAGGACTACTGAGGCCGCACACACCGCTTCACAGCAAAAGACTGACACAAACACACACATACTTGACGCAGAGCGATGATAGTTTATTACTACTGTGCTAGGGCTAAGTGCGCTTGGGGCATAAAGATGAGATGAGGTTTCCTGTAGACCTTGGGGCCCCAAGGTAAAAATGAGGGAAAAACACTTTTAGGCCACTAGATTGTTTCTTTAAATTTGACTTAAACACATACATGGAAAGGTTTAAATTTGAACCAATATCAAACTGTATTATGGGTGCAAACCTCACACTGAACCATCAAAGCACAGAAAATACTTAGAGTAAATCAAGATCATTTCAGGGAACAGAATTCACCACAAACCCAAGACTACATACTGTATTTATAGCTGATAACACCAATTATACCAAATGAAAAGCCCAACACGTGACATCTTTATACTGTTAGCACCTGTGTGGTTCTTATCCTTAGAACCAGTCTCTGGACAGAGGACTGCTTTGTGCCCACCAGACAGAAGAAGGGAACACTGAGAAAGTGACTAGCAACCAGCAAATCAAAGACAAGCAGTTTGGTTTGTTTTACAGGGTACTGAGCCAGAGTGGAAAAAAAGCTAAATAAAATAAACCTTTAATTTGACTGAAATTGGAGGCAACAGGCGCTGCTGTAAGAAACGGCTGTGAAGTGTGATTTCTTGCGGTTTGGGTTAATCCTGATTGAGGAGCCCCTGAGTTGAAATGTCAGCAATATGAGACTAAAACAAAAATAATTACATCCAGAGTTAATGAGCACAACTGCCTGTGGCACTAGTGAGAGGAGGAGGAGGAGGAGGAGGAGGAGGAGGAGGGAGGGAATGAAAAGCAAAAACGAAAAGGAGAAAGACAAAAATACCCCCTTGAACAAATTTAAAGTGTTGCTGACCCTAATCTTTCAAACAAAAAAGTACAAATTATACATGAACCGTTAGGCCCGAAACATGTCCCTGGCAGATTTAGGTTTAAAGTAATCCTTTCATTTTACCAACACATTGCTTCCAACTATTGGTAAAATTAACATTTTTGGAATGGCTCAACTTGAATCTGCGGAGGGAGCCAAAGATGATTTCCTCCAACTTTAAAGAGCCGGTGAGCTAACATCACCACAAATTACTTTGGAAAATACCAGTGGAAATATGTGCCAATTATAAAGATGTTCATCAATTACAAAAATGCAATTGATAGAATGGCAATACTGGTTTTTTTCATTGATTATTGAGAAGAATATAATTTATTTATTTTTTAATTTTTTTTACATACAAAATTAAAAAAAAATTATAATTATACTCTCACACTGCTTTAAAGGTCCACTATTGTGCAAAATTCACTTTTTGCATGTTCCTCTACTGCCATATCGATGTCTCCTCTTTCTAGACACAGTGAATGTTCTGCTGGTATCTGCAAAAAAGCGTGTTCCAAAACCTCAAAGTTGTTGCATGACAAATTTTAACCCCAGTCCCTAACCTGGCAACCCAAGTAGAGCTCCACCCACTTCATTCCACACTACCGCTGCAATGGCTGCTGGAAAATGAAAATGTTTTATTGTCTGCTTCAATACAGAGTTCACAATAAATTTATCAATTTAATTTCCCTTTTGGGATCAATAAAGTATTTTTGAATTTAATTGAATATATTTACTATATGTAGATTGTGAATGTTCTAGGCAAATGGATACGTGCTTAAAGATTTTATTGTCTGTGCAATAAAATGTCATTAGATTCTAATGTCAATAGAATCTAATGACATTGATATATAGGAAAATGAAGTTAATACATTCTTAATTTGCCACAGATAAAGTCCACTACAATGTTATTGGTGATGCATCCCAAATAAACACATTGTCCAAAATAAGCCAGAAAATGTAAAATATTTAGGTCAAGTGTCTTAAATATTCAAATTTCTGAACAGACTTGGATTTTTGAACTATTCAGGTTTGTGTATAAATATCTATGTATTTCATTAAAATCCAACTAAGAGCATCTTACTCCGTGCACTCTGGCTGACTGATGCACAGCTGCCTGAGGGGGCTGCGCCAAGGCAGAGAGGCTAACAGCAACAACAACCTACATCAAAGGAGCTGCACTTGTAGAACATGATTATCAACCTTAACGCTCTGATTCAGTGAATCCTCCCTCCGCTCAGGCATTGCACACATGGCATGGGGAGGTAAGAGAAAATCTAAGCTAAACATAATATTATACTGAGCTCTTTTTTTGTCTTTACCACTTAATTCTACTTCTTTACAAGTATTACAAGTAAACATCAGTACAGTTTTCCCAAGAATTATTGATAACGTAGCACTCTGATTTTGCATTTTGCACTTTCAATGTAAAAATGTGGTTAGAATTGTCACATAGAATGTTGATCTGACTGACTTGCTCAAAAGAAACCAAAAAAAGTTACTTGGTTGCCAGCATACTCATTTGTGCAAACCAACTTGTTAACTGCAAGAAGCTTTCATTCAAAACAACCATAAAAGTTGCAAAGTAAATTTAAGATTACCATGAGAACATGAAGAAAGAGAGCTGGCATAGAAATGAACATGGACATCTTGGAGACAGTGACCGTGAAAAGGCCATAATCTCAGCTCAGAAAATTAAATAGTAGTTGCTCACTATGTTGTGCATGGTGAATAAAGATGCTCTAAAGTCCTGATGAGAACAGTTAACACCATCACTGCATACAAAACCTAATATTTATACATTACCAAAAAGATGTGCAAATGAAAACATCAACTCAGTCCTTCTTAATGTTATAAGACTGCCAAAGGGCTAAAGCTAGATTTATAGCAAGAATGAGATTAAGTGCTAAATGTGGCTTAAAGGGACAGTGACTATAAAAAAGAAAAAAAATAGACCCATGCTTGACATATGCGATACAGAGCTGAAAATGTTTTATTTCAATAAGTCAAGATTATGGGTATAAATTATATGAAGGTGCAAGCTAAAACAGTCCGATTTAACATTTCCCTGTCTCAATGACATTAAGTACCATTGATTGCTACATGAAACATCATTATCACAAATCCACTCTGCATGTCTTATATGAGACATTAAAAACCACTTCTTACCAAAACTAAGAGTAAATATTCACCTAACAAAAACACGTTTCTTCTATTTAGTGAATCATTTTGTTAAAACTTGTGAGTCTGTACAGCTTTTTATTTTTGCATAAGTTTCTATATTTCAAATTATAACTTGGATATCATGATCTTGAAGCTTTGGCATGTAGTTCAGGACTAACTAGGTCTCTCCAGAAGCAAAATGAAACTATGATCCATGTATTATTATCGTCTTACTTTCACAGTAAGAATATGATTCATTTGATTGTGTTGGTAATGTGCTTTTAGGAATCCAGGCCCAAGATGGGTGCAGCTGAATAATAAAGACCAGACAAGAGTATACAAAAAAAAGATCTTTCAATCCAAGTCCAAGGATTGGTCAACACAAGTCCACAGAGAATTACCTAACTATAAAGGATTGTGTTAGTCTTGTGTTTTAGTTGCTTTAAGTTCAGGAACAATTTTGGATCAGACCTGAAAAAGTGTTGCAAAATAGAAGGTCTGTCACATCATCCGATTCAAGACCTGAACTTGACCATATGATGTCACACACAATTAAAATTGCTTCATGGCCACAAACCTGCAGAATCGACTTGGGCCTATCTGGTCAAATTATTAACGAGTCTGATACAAAAGGGGACAAATGGGGACACACACCTTTTTGTGTAGCAATTTACTGCAGTGTGTCTGCTAGAAACATTCAATTACGGAAAAAAGGGAGGTTTGGACTTGCAAAGAGAACTTTGTCAATTAACATTTCTTCAGTTTCCGAGACATCAGGTTTCAGAAAAGAGCACCAACACCAACCAATAAAATCCTTCATCACTGAGCCATGATTGGAGCCCTGGTCATCAAGTAGAGGCGCAATCACTGAGCTATTAGCAAACTTTATGATGCCACTCTGGCACAAATATGTGTAAGAAATAAATTAAAGTGGTGAAAGGACACAGCCCTGAGGGGAACCGGTGGATGTTAAAAGCATGTCAGATTAAAAAAACAAAAACAAAACATAAACCCTCACACTTTGTTTGTAGTGAAGTTTAAAGGATCTCATCTTCTCAAAAGATGTCATAAGCAGTGAGGAAAAAGAAACAGAATAAATATCATTTTGCACCCACTGATGGGGAATTAAGCAATTAAGTATCATTTCTGCATCTTTCCAGTTTGTGGGCACTCTATGAAGTTGGAAAGTCTTTGGGAAGATTAAAAAAATGCCAGCCAGATGTGGCACATTTACTGACAAAACATTATTGCTAAAGTGCCTTTAGCAACACAAACCACTGCCTGCAGATCAGAAACAAGAACAGCTGACTTTTTTTTAACAGTCTGGAATTCCTAAAGTATCAGATTTTAAGTAATGTGAGAATTTATAAAGTAATATTACAATTTCACTTTGAACTGTCAATTGATCATGAGTGGTGATCATTTCTGAGTGTAATATTTATACTGCAAAAAATAGCTTTGCTAATATAGCAAGGCAGTGAGGCTGCAAATTAGTCCTAAATGTTGTTAAGGTGACTTAAGTTATCGTGTAACAAATCTTTCACAAGTTATTACAATTTAATTAAAGTTAGATCAATTGTCCAATAGAAAAAAAAAATTCAAATAAAATCTCTTCCATCTATATTTTACAGTCAGATCAGATTGAACAGATCAACCTACACATTAATTCAAATCAATAAAAGTGTCATAAAATCCTTAAATCACCTTTTACCAAACTTGCAGTAGAAGGATTGGTATTGTAACTAAGATAGTCAATCCAAATAAGCATGAAATAAATCAGTTTTATAACATACATGTATTACATGTATTCGTCTCTCCCCCAGGCCCTTGTGATTCTCTTTTTTGCCTTCATGTCAGAATCACAGAGGCATCTGTGCCCCCCATCCCTATCCTCCCACCACCACTGCAGAGGTTTATTTAACTTGAAAATTACCTTCCTCATGTTTAACATATCTCCAATATTGTCATCACCAAATATTTATTTGTAGAGGAAAGGACCTCTGAGTGGCTGAATTCTTTTTGCTTTGCAGAATTTACACAACTTTTTGCATGAGAGCACAAACACACTCTTCCACACAGCCAAGGCTGGATGTGTTTATGAGAGTGTTACACACAACCCTCTAGCATATTTGTAAAGTGCCTGCATTTACTTGCTTCAGTGAAAGTCTGCTCCATTTGGAAAGTGACTGTGGGTATTTGCATGATTATGTCTATTTCCTCTTGTACAAACTGCTGCTGAGCTCCCTCCAGATTCTAACACTTTGGGGTTTTTGATGAGGTCAGAAAACGACACCAAAACTGCATGCTCTGGTCACACACTGATTAAGTGACTGATTAGAACCAATTCTTAATGATTAAATTGCGTTTTGGATTTTTATTAAATACACCACAATATTTTAACATTTTAAGCTTGATAAGTTATAGTTTTATCCAAATGCATCACAATTAAATACCTTTATGTGATTAGTTACTGTTTCTTCTATGCTTCATTTTATCTGACAAAAAGTGAGTAACAAGTATTTATTAAGTAAAGTTGTAGTGGCCAAAGAAGGAAACGCTCATGTGATTGGAGAGAACGACACACCACAAGGGGGCAATGATGTAACAAAGACCTGGGAAAAGGTCTGAGAGAGTTCCTCATTAGGAGCTGACAGAGTGGCAAGCACTGATCATTGAGTATTAGGAAGCTTGAGGTCAGGTGGTGGAAAAAAGGAGAGCACACTTTACTTCCACAAAATGGGAATATTTAGCTTTTACAAAGAAAAAGTTGTTATAGGGGATGGAAAGCAGTGGGGGACATACTGTAGGAGCATGAGGGACAAAACTTGGGGGGTGTCATGTGACCTGCGAACCCATGGTTTTTAAACAGAAGAAGAAAAAAATCAACCCATTAATTCTGAACTCTGGTGTTATTGATTAAACACAATGGTAAATATTAGTTTACTTTACTTCACAAAGAACACATAAATTATTTGAATTAGTGCATCTATTAATCTGACAGCTAAATCTTTGACCGTCTCATCAGTGATCAGATTTATTTTCCTTCCCATTAAATGCATCAAAACTGAAAAAACTACCATTTTGTTTTTCCTGCAAATGCAGTTGAGTTGAGCAAAATTCACATAAAAGTAAGGGCCATATGCTTTGAGGCAAAAATGGGCAGTTATTCTCAGTTGGGTTAAAATGACTGCCTCTTAAAAAGAAATACCCAACCCATTTCTCTTAGTCAATGTTTGGTATATTTGATTTTTCAATAAAAACAAAGTTAATCCTACTTTATATGAGTCATATTCTTAAAAAGAAAAACTTAATCTTCCTCAGCCAGAGTTATTTATGCATATCTAATTTAAATTATGAGCTAAAATACAAAAAAATGGAAGTCATTTCTCTCCTTTGAATAGTAAAGCAGAGAAACACAGCATATAACCCATAAACACTGACCTCCCACAAAGCTGTCCCAGTGGAGCCCCAGATCCCATAGGGAGGCACCCTGGTATGTCTTTAGTGACCCGTTCCATGAATAGGAGTGGAAACTTCTTGGACATTTCCATTGTGTCTATGGTGGCCAACAGCAAACATTGGAGACCGCATCTTTAATTTTTCTTCAATTTTTCACAACTTGGAAGGTCATCACTGCACACAAAGTAGGTTTCTATCAGGAAAACTAAAACCCAACAAGCAATTTGGGAGAACAAAAATATCTCCATGCACTCGGTTTTCTACTTTTATGCTATTGTACTGAACAGACTTTCTGTGCAGGTTTTCTGACAAAACTGTTCATGCAGTGGACCTTAAAGCTGAACCAACAGTTCCTCTAGATGAGACATGACTCTTTGGTTTAATAGATAACTCGTGTTGGAGAAGATGAAGGGTTCAGTAACAGTGACAGTGGCACACTCGTATAAAGATAAATTACTGCTTGCAGTACTCGCTGCTATACTGTAACCTATTTTTTCCAGACTTAGCATGCATCCACCACTCAATTCTGTGTGACCCCAACAAAATGTGTCAAATGAACTAATGACACTTAAATCAGTACTGCCTTTAGAAACACTGAAGAAAGAAGAAAAGAAGAGTTTAATGACAGTCTGAATTGTATAACGTTTTGAATCAGTAAAAAATCCTCTTTTCTCCCCTTAAAAAAACACTCCTATGGACCTTAAATCATATGTGTATGACTACCCCAATCCTTATAGAGTTTTGGGTTTTCTGTAACATTTTTGTGTGTTCACTTCAAAAGCTGCTTGTAATTACTTCCATGCATTAAACTGGAGACCACAAACAGCCATGAAGCTGTGCTTTTTTCAAGCTCCAAATGGTGTTTATTAGGCTGCTGTTTTGGGAAATGAAATTTTCACTATTTGTGAAATGCAGATCTTTCATACATTGACAGTTTGCTGCAGCAGTACACTATAGACTACATTTCTGCATCCATTGCCCATCAGATATTGGGTACATAAACTTAATAGAAGAAAGCTTACACTATACAGTAATGGTTTGAGGTGAATCAATGCAGATGATTGGATTTGAAGCCCATTACCCAGAGTGCAACCAACCAATAGGGTGAAACTATCAAGCCACTGAGGTCTGTCTGACAGCCGTCTCCAGCACCCTGCTGCTTGTTCCATCCCCTGGCAAAGATGACCCTATGTTCACACCAAGATAAATACTGGAGTTGCAGTAACGTCTCTGAAATGCCTCTCTTCACCCCGTCTACCAGCTCAAACTACCACCTACTGTGTGGGTACCCGCTGAGTGAATCTGCTGAGTGTCATGATAAGACATCATCTTCTCATCAAGCTCTGCTCACTGGTAGATCCCCAGATTACAGGGGATTTAGGTTAAATGAAAGGCTTAGTCTCCTTCACCTTCTGTAATCACATCATTACAAGTATTGACCAGCTTAAACAAATACTGACAAGAAGGTAAAATTCTACATCCGCAGAAAAGCCATTTCCCAAATTGACTGTCTATGGGGTGTTTGTGTGGCTCCAGAGATGGCTTTGAGGTGGCTTTCCAGTGCCTGCAGAGGAAGCTCCTGTGAAAGTTTCTGATAGCAGAGAAGCAATGGCAGCTGATAAGAAAGGTGTGAACAGCAGCATAAGCATGTCACTGCAGGAGGCAAAGACTGACAGGCCATCAAAGGCTGGAGGGCTACAAGACCAGGGAACGTAGATAATAGCCCTACAGAATGGGTCATCACAGATTTTAATTACGATTCTTAATTTTGTTAAAACCCAAAGTCATAGCTTTTGACTTTAGGTTTTAGTTAAGTTAACTGATTTGCTAATACACATTTATGGCGTTTTCATAGATACAGGAATATTGCAAACAATGCCTCAATAAATCACCTAAAGTGTTGGCTTTTTTCATAGTTAAAGTAAGACTAAGGTAAGCCTGTTTTTTTCTGGCCCGACTCTGAGGATTGTGACCAGATATGCTAGATGGTTGTGAGTTTGAGTTGTTGGTTACGTACTATAACTATATCTCATTTGAAAAATGACTCAGTCTTGATGTATCAGTTCATGACTCTGCAGCTCTACTGAGTCATAAATCCTCTGTGTGATTCTGTGATAAGGTCCCATTTTTAAAAGCCCCCCATCTGCTTCTTATCACTCCGTTTCACCCCTTCTCTGCCCCACCTTCCAGTTTGCACCCCCGACACGATGTGGAAAAGCACGACGGTGTGACCTTTGACACTTTAATCAAGAGGAATTATAGAGACTCTTAAACAAACCTGGCGGACTGGGTAGATTGGGCTGACAGGGCGACTGGTTGGCTGGCCTACAGGCTAAGAGGGATCCAGGAGCAGCAGTGCTGAAATGCTGTCGCCAACACTGGAGGTGGCAGAAGTGGTGGGAGAGTGGTGGACATTACAGGGTTTACAGATTAGGCTGGCTTATTAGGCCCATGATAGGAACTTTCCACCCACTGAGTGCTGTCACACACCACTTTCCTGCCTAGTTCACATAAGCCCTGTTTCAAAGAGACGGTCTATTTATCTACAGATTTATTTATTTATTTTTTTATAGAGGAGAACTAAATCACAGTAAGTTCTGAACATTATTGGACACAAATGTGAACATACGATACATCAGAAAATAAAATATTCACCTTCTATACAATGGAATTTTAGACATATTTAAACAAGGCATTTTGTTGAAGCATGACCAAAGGTTTTTTTGGAAAGATGTCCAAAAAGGAGTGTAAAATGCATGACGGAATGTAAAATGCATGCAGAAGGGAAAACTGTGCAGCCAAAAAACTCTGAATAAAAAAAGTGTGATGATGATGAATAAAAGAGCAAAAGCAAAAAAAAAATTCTTGAAATACAGCAGTAATCCTAAATAATGCACTAGTTGACAAGAACGTTTTCTAAACAAAAATAGTAAAACAAAAACAAATGGGCCAAGATTACTTTCACATAATCAAACAGTATAATCTCTTAGAACAGGCCTTGTAGGTTTTGTAGCTCTGTGCCAAATAAAAAATGTGGAGGCATCAAATATGATTTGTTTTGAATAAGGTCATTTTCTAAAAAAAAAATAATTACACATGTGTATGATGCAGTTTTAAAAGGAACCAAATTCAAGTGTGTTTCCTTATTGGCATTAGATAAAAAAAATAATAATCCCCCTCCCCCTGAAAATTCTTAACGTCTCACTTCATAAATGACACCTTGTGAATGCGCTCCATCATATCACCTCTCTACTCTTTAGTGCCAAGCTCCATTGAAAGCTGGTCTACTGCACACTGAGCACCACACATGTAGACAATTCATCCATCTCCCTGAGCGGAGCAGCAGAGTGAATTTAATGCCTCCACCTGGCCAGAGATCCTCGCCTGTCTAACATCACAGGCTGACACTGACAATTTAAACCAGAGCAGACACATTCAGAAGTCTTTATTTCTTCCACCCACACTTGCTGTCACAAGCTTTTCCTTTCCTTCTTCGTTAAAATAGAATCATCCACAATTTATTTTTGGCTTTTTTACAAAACATTTAAACCTATAGGTCTACATGCATATATAGAGAAATATGTAAAACTTTATGTATACTGCACCTTTCAAGACATAGATCACAAACTGCTACAAAAAAAACAACAACAAAAAAACCAAAACAATAGTTTATCAATTTAGTTAAGCAACAGCAACTTTCAAAAGATGGGTTTTTAGCTGCTTATGAAAAAAAAAAACTCAGTGTGCAAAAACAAACTCAAGGGGAGAGGAAAAAAAAGATCATTTTATCTTTCTGTTATTTGCCACTTTTTCACTTGTCAACAACAACAGATCCTGGTGACATGACCTTAGGGACCTGCAGGGAACATATGGATTTAAAAGTTCAGAGATGCATGCTGCTGCAGATCCCTACAAGTAAAATCTAAAATCATACAATGTATTCTGAAGTACATGGGGATCCAGTTGAGAAGGGCAAGCAGCAGTGGGATTTAGTCAAAGACCTTTCAGCTGCGTTTTGTACAACCTGCAGATGGTTAAAGGATGCTCTGTTCAGGTGAATAGACATTTTATGTTCTGATCATGAGATAATGAGACTTAACAGCAATATTGTGAAACTCAAAAAACTTGTCAACCTCAAAAGATTTTTCAGCTGTTTCTATTTATCAACCTCTACAAAACCCAAATTTAAAGTTATACAGAATGCTCCAGTTACCTAAAGCAGAAATTAGCTGCTTAGCGACAGTCTTCTTGACTAGCTGCATTTTTTCTCCTATTTACCAAATTTGTTTTCAGTCATAAGTCTTAAAATAGATATGTTATAAAAAATAATCATCTATGCATAAATTGTGTGGACACACTGATTACCTGATCAGCTGAAGCACAGCCATATAGTGTAATATATGTCCATTTGTATGTATGGCCTCTCATACATACAATGTATGAGAGGTCTTGCCTTCTTTTCCCAAACACACCAAGGCAGGAAGGCTCTATTAGTGAAGTTACCCAGGGAGTTGACAGGCGGTTCTGAGGCATTAAACTTTGGAGCAAATTCTGCAACCTAGCTGTGGAGTTTAGCATCACAGAGGCAAGGGTGTAGCCTGTAGGCAAAGTGTCAGGCCTCTTCTCAGTTCAGACAGTCTGTACAGCCTGAAAGCTTGTTGAGTTAATACACACTCTGGGTACAGAAACACATTAGCTGCAGCTTTCAAAACACAGGATCAGATATCTTTCTAAAATGTTTTTCTAATTAATTTCAGCAATAAATGTGTTGGCTGTGTGGCATGTCTACTTTATTTTACGCTCAGATATCACACAAATCTAGATGTGAAGAAAAAGTACAAATGACACCCTTTATGCCTTAAGGCAGAGCCCACTTTTAAATCCTCTATTCACATCCCCAGAATAAAATAAATCCAACAGAAGCCAAAGGCCTTGGTAACCCAAGAATGCTGATGCTGCAGATAAGGCTGAGTGAGAAATACATTTAAAACAAAGGTTAGAGTTACAGCACAAGCTTAAAGAAAAGCAAACATGTTGGAGAGGCTCCCTATAATCAGATATTGCATGTGGACATAATTGTCATCACCACACAACTCAGGAAATTAAGGTCATTAGTGCACTTGTTTGGGTCTGTTTCTAAGCTACATGGTGTGATGGAGGGAAAAAAATGAGAAAAATCTGGGTCCTTAAAGTCAGAGAAAGACAACTAGCCATAAAACGGCAGTTGGGTTGAGGATGACCAGTCACAAGGCCCTCCAAGGTCCTAAAAAATATTGGGCTCAAGTTACCAGAAGAAGCTGAGGGAGGCAAGGGAGCGCTGTGCTCTTTGCACTCAAACGACCATAACTCTCACAAGGCCAGAGCCTCTGTCACTAGATGATGTCCTGGTTGGTGCTCCCCATCACCTCTCAAATAAGTTCCCAGTGACAGCTTCCATTAACATTCCTGCCCAACCTGGCATACAAGTACAAAAAGGTTAAGTGGGGTGGGGAAGCTGAATCAGTTTGAAGTTCTAACAAGAAAAAACAGAGAATATGGTGATGGCTAGAAAAGACCTTGAGAGGGAAAGGAGGGAAGAGGGTGAAGACCAGGAGGTAAGGGGCTGCAGGACTGCAGGAGGAATCTGGAACTCTTTTTCTTGTCTGTTTGCAGAAGCAGGCCATTTGAGATTATTGTTGCAATGTCACAAGTACTAATTGTTGTCAATGTGAAGACGTTTTGCTTTAGTTTATGCATAAAAAGCTAGTAGTTGTAGTTAGCGGGTGTAAGTGTTATCAAAATAAATTAAAGTCAATGTAGTCTAAGTATAACTGTGCCCATGTCTATCACTGTGGGGGAACAAAATCAATGTTGAACTACATACACCATGTTCCAAATTATTATGCAAGTGATATTTTCTCAGATTTTCTTAAATGGTCAATGCAAATGATGGTCAGTATAATTTTCAAGTCATGAACTATTACAGTATAAATCAAATTTTACTGAACAAAGCTCCCCATGATAACAGTATTTTTTTCAAAAATAAAAAACTCAAAATGCTCTGTTCCAAATTATTATGCACAGCAGATTTTCTAAACATTTTATGGATTATAAAGAACTGCAAACGGTCATTCTTTCAATGTGCAGCATTAAGTGATCACATGTACTAAAATCAAATGCTATTTCACTCAAAAACATCTTAACAGACAGAGTTACATGTTAACATAGGATCCCTTCTTTGATATCACCTGCACAATTCTTGCATCCATTGAACTTGTGAGTTTGT
>CAEFZX010031618.1:0-17115 GCA_903066825.1 Alfaro cultratus
TTACAGTAATCCAGCCGTGTGGTAATAAATGCATGGATTACTGTTTCGAAGTGCTGTCTGGAAAGGATAGGTTTTATTTTGGCTAGCTGCCTTAAATGGAAAAAGCTGGATTTTACTACGGCTCTAATATGAGCTTCCAGCTTAAGGCCAGTATCCATCTTGACCCCTAAATTTATAACAACCGGCTTGACATACTGGGCCAGAGAGCAAAGATTAGTCAGGGAATCTGTAGTGGATCTGCCAAAAATCACTACCTCTGTCTTGTCTTCATTAAGTTTCAAAAAATTTAGGGCCACCCAGGCTTTCAAATCTTCCAGACATAAAAACAGAGATCGAAGAGAGGTGGAGTCTGTGTTCCTTAGTGGTAGGTATATCTGTGTGTCATCTGCATAACAGTGAAAAGCAATCCCATATTTTCTAATGATAAAAAGACAAAAAAAACTACAGAATATTTAAAAGAAGTTTAAAAAACTGCAAACAATTGGGATGTGCAAAAAACAGCAGAGTTATAAAAACTTACAAAGTTTATCGGGAGCTTTTTGAAGCATTTATTTTCTTCTCGTCTGGTTTGAATTTCTTGCTTAGTTTGGTTGGTATAATTAGCTCCATTTTCAATAAAAACATAGCCGATTTAAAGAAAAGGAAACTGATCACAAAACTTGCAGGTGGACGACAGCATACAGCGACTTCTGGCCAAAGAGAAAGCGTCACAGTCCAGATCGTTGGAGCTGCAGAACCAGCTGAGTCGGGCCAAATTGGAGCTGAGTCAGCTGCAGCGAAGCAAGGAGGACGTACGTCGCTCATCCCTCTTCACGTTGGACTGCAGCCTTCCATGGGATTAAAATGTGTTTTCTGTCTCCAGATGGAGCGTCGCTTCCATTCTCAGCTTCAGAACTTGAGGGAGCGACTGGACCAGTCGGATTCCACAAACCGCAGTTTGCAGAACTACGTTCAGTTTCTGAGAAACACGTATGGAAATGTCTACGGAGACTGCTTGCTGAGCACCACTGATCCGTTCCCGGAGCAATAGAGCACAAGTGAATTCACATTTATTGTGAAATTGCTCAAATGTTTTTCAAATGCGAAGGTCTGAACATTATTTATTGTCCTCAGAAATAAAATCATCTTAAAGATGTCTTGATGCTTGTTTTATTTATTAAATGTTTTGTTTTTTGTGTCTAGAAGTGAAAACTTGTATCTTCAAATTTTTTAAGCTGAAACTTTTGCTGTTTAACTTAAAATCTACTGACAAAATATTTATAGATTCTGAAAACTCTTCAGTCAACAAAATCAGTTTACAAGTTATTGACCTACATTTTAATTAAATGGATTAGTTCTACTTATTTAATTTTTTATACTTTTAATGTTTTATTTTCTTAGTTAAAATGACTTTTTAGTGCATAATTTTTTCTTTCAGACTTCAGTGTTTCTTACTGGAATTCTGTGTAATAAATCAACACACAATACAGAAAAAATAAAAGAGGAAAAGGAAAAGTTTTCTTTTACAAATGAAAATTTTAAATTGTGGCATACATCTGTTTGTATTTTATGTAATACCCTTACATATAAGGGTATTACGTAACTAGCTTCCTTCAGATGTCACATATTTAATTGTATTAAATATGTAATTAAATTACTAATTAAAATTTCAATTTAATTTACCTTTGGGAACTATAAAGTATTTTTGAATTTGAATTATTAGTGATGGACTTCACGTGATTAAGTCAAGAATCAATGAACTTGTAGGTCCTGGACTGTAATTTACTGGATTTTGAATATAAAGTATGAGTTTAATGTCCATGCTGATAATTGACTAGATAATTGCTTTCTGTTTTAATTGATTAAAATGAAAATGAAAGTGTATTATTGCATAGCTAGGTGCAAGTTAATGTAAGAATTGTTTATGTCTATTGAAACAGAACTGTTGAGAGCTAAAGTTTAAATAGTTCACTATGTCAAACAAAATATTTAACGAAAAATGTTAGTCTTCAAAAAAGAAGAAACGCGAACTAACAATCTGAAGGAGACGGTTGTGATAAACATACGACCGGAACCAAGCAGCGACAGGGTCCTTGTTTCCGGTCGGACGGAGTTTTTGTGAGTCTGTTTGGCGCCTGCTGCTGTTAGCCACAGACCGTCGGTTTCATTTTTGTTTAACGATGCCTTCAGAAAATCTACGATGGGAAACTTTAGAGGCCTTAAAAAATTCACCAAAAGGACAAGTGACCTTCGACCCCTACTGGTCAGAGAGAGGAGAGGTGAGCTATCGCCGGTTAGCATCTGCTAGCTCGACTAGGTGGAAGCTAAAGTCAGCCATTCTGCTTGTTTACTTTTAAAAACAGGGTATTCCTTAATTATCAAATGCTGATTTATTGAGTCAGTTTGACCAAAGACTGTTTCACCAAAAACACTTCTTCAGATTAAAGTGTGAAATTGAGGACATGGGCTGGTTTTGTGGGACTTTATTTAAATCTTCAGTTTGCTACATCATCGTTATGTCTGTTTCTTTATTTCAGAAAGCACAGGTAGTTGTTTTTAACTTTAGGGGACGACGCTCAGATATGACCTTTTAAAACCTAAATTGTGTTATTATATGGTCAATAATTTATTTTGTGTTTGAATTTCTAAATATACATGAAAAACAAATACATTATCTTAGTTTCCCAGTAATTTACCTGGATTCCTACATATTCTGCTGAAGTGTAATTCAAATATTTTCAGATTTAGGTCTCCATCTTTTTGTCCAATATCCTAGCCTCTTGTTTAGATAGTTGCTGCTATTCCATCCATCTCCTTTTTGCCATGGTTACACATTAGTTACAAATGTAAGAGAAAAAATCGGTCCATTAGCATAGTATCCAAAAATTTGATAGGATAATAGTACAAACAAGCAACGCCTCAGCTAAAAAGAATTAAAAAAAAGAAAACAATCTGAAGTAACATAACATTTTCTAGGTTCTTTAATCTAATACAATCCACTATTGTAATTATTTTTTTCTGTGGTCCTAATCCTCTTCCACGTAGAGCATCTGCAGTTTTTAAAGTATTAACAGGAAATTTGATTCAATGTACAGTACAGTTCTTTGGTGCCAAGTAGCATACAGATTAATGATGAAAATATGACCTTTGAACTTCTTTCTGAATGTCTCTGTGTTCTTGCAGCATATTTTGGCTGGGTGTAAAGAGACCCCCAGCTTGTCCTCCCACTCTGCGGTCATATTGGAGCGGATCGACTCTCAGTCGCTGAACAAGTCGTCCTTCTTGGACTCTAGCTCCATTGACTTTGAGGAGAAACCTGCCACAGCGGAGCTCAACAGCAAGATCAGCGCTCTTTCTTCAGCTCCATCTCTGAAAAATCTACCAAAAGATGTAAGTTGTACACTAAAGTTGTTGGGATGCTGTTGTTGTTGCTAGAGAACTTTTCTGGGAGTTTTTCGCTATTGTTACAGGTTTCTGGGTCGCTACCGAAGCTTAGCGTGCTCCCGGCGTTTAGCGATGAAACGAGAGGTGAAAGTCCAGAGGTGGATGTCAGCGAAGTTCCCACTCCTCCTTCCCCACCCGCCATTTCCCTGCTGTCGCCCAGAGCCATGGAGACGGCCGGCCACATCATCCGCTTCCAGAAGAAGCAGCAAGAGAAGGCCAAGGTCCGACTCACAGAACCTTTTTTTTTTTCAGATCAAACTCATGTTATTTTTATCCACTATTTGATAGGACTGGGTTTTGAAGATTTGCATGTTTATTTCCTCTTTCCAAAAATGTATACCTTGGGTTTCCATAGTTCAGAGTGACATCAACAAGTACATGGCGGCCATCTTGTTTGAGAAGCGTGTTTTCTAGCTTCTGTGTATTTGAACTGTGAATTCAGCTCAGGTGGGATATTATGGCCAAACGAAGATTTTTTTCTTCTAATTACAAGAATAAATAATATAATAATAATATTGCAAGCATATAGCTGTACGACAATAGAAATGAAATAATACATAAATTAAGTCATAAAAATAGGAAAACAAAGTAGTAATTTTATGAGAATTTCAACAAGAAAAGTAAAATGAAAAACGCTGAGCATCTTGTGAAGTTATACTTTGGTATCAGTTTTAAAAAAACTTTTTTAAAGGTTTATTTTTCTGCTAATATTATGACTATTTTCTTGTAATTAAGCAAGAATTCTCATAGCCTGACTTTAATATGTTTCCTACTCACAGAATGAACGATTAAAACAAAAGCCACATTTAGAAGAATATTTTCTGTCATTTCTTATTTAGAAAAGAAAGCAGGCAAAAAAAATTAAAAATCCATTAAAATTGGACCTGATATGAAAAAATCAGAGACTTTATTTTTAAGGCGAATTGCTCGCCCCTATTATATGACGTCATCAACAAGCTATCTACAGCTTTATTTATACCTATTTGGCTGATCATTCAGAACTTGTTTCATAACATAAAAATTCACACTCAGAAAAAAATCCAAATATGAATGAAAAACAATAATATTTGTTATTTTAGAGAGGAATAATTAAGCCTTTTGTTTGTAAAGCCACCATGCTTATTTCTTTTCTCCTTCTGGGCAGCCATGTTTTCTTTTAATCTTTAACACTTTTATTATCATCTCAAGGTTTTCTGGAGGTCACTTTTTGGACATTTGGACATTTTCCTCATCAGAACACTTAAAAAAATGTTGGAAAGCCTAGATAACTTTCTGGAGAAGTTATCAAAAATCCTGGTTGTTTTGAAGGAACATATAAAAAGTACTTCATGTTAGCAGGATCAATCTGACAGATTATGTGATGTTACTCCTGGAAGTGAGTCTGGATCTGTTTTCTCAATGTTTCAAACACCAGGTGGCGCTACAAGAGCGGCAGGCGTTGCAGGAGAAGCTGGTGGAATCGGTGGCGAGCACCGAGTTGGAGCACCTGAAACGCTTCGAGGAGCTGAGGGAGCTGAAGCAGAGGCAGGAGTTCCAGAGTATTCGGGACATGATGGACAGAGAGTGAGAACCGAACCACACGCAGGACGATACCGAGTGATAACTGAGGTGTTTCTGTGTGTTTGAGTCCAAACTGCTTCGTCTCTCCGCTGCAGGACCAAAGAGCTCATGGGGCGCCAGGAGAAGCTGAAGGAAGAGCAGCGCCACCGAATAAAGGTACAACAATACGTTAATAATTACAGGCAAAAAAACAAACTTCTCCCTGTTCACTTTCATAGTGTCCTCTGTTTGTTTGTGTGGTACACTTACATAAGTAGCATCTATATATAAGCCTGTCACAATAAGCAATAACTCAATTAATCGCATTATAAATTAAAACAAACTCAACAATTTCCATTTATATGATTTATATTTTTCTTTTTTCTTTCTCTTTCTACCAAAAACTGGATGACAGAACTCTTCAGTCCTTGGACTTTTTTTTGAAGAACAGTTTTGTTTACAGAGATTCATAATTCATTTTATTAGTTGTTTCTGTTGTTTTTTGTTTATTTATTTTGAATATTTAAAATGTTTTGCAGTTCCAGTGTTAAATGCTCATTGGATTCTAGAGTTTATGGATTTTTGAGAACATGTTTTTGCATTTTTATGCATTACATTACTTGAAAATAGTCTCAAAGCAACAATTATCGTTTATCACAATAACTTCTGGGACAATTTATCATCTTGCAATATTTGTTATTGTGACAGACCTATCTATATGTACAGATATTTAAATTAGGAGGTAAAGTTGTCTGCGTTTCATCTGTCCTTAAATGCTCTTTATTATTTTCTTTCAAATCTGATCTAAAATGTTCTTGGCTTGTTTTGGTTCAGATTTTTTTTTCTAGTGTTTTTCTTCCACAGGACTGAAACGCAATCCTAAAATGTTTTAAACTTGACGATTTTCTTCTCTTCAGCCATTTTTAACGATGTACAGCGCTAGGTCTTCCCCAACCTTTAGTTATGCATTCTTCAGTCTGGATTGATTTTGCTCCTGTAGATCCTGAACCTTCGTGTGAGGGAGCTGGAGCAGCAGCGCCACCGTGAGGCGGAGCTGGAGAAGCAGAGGCAGGCAGAGGGCAGGGAGAGGCTGCGGAGCCTCAACAGCATCCAGGAGGAAATCCTGCAGCTCAACCAGCTGCTGGAGCCGTCCGCCCAGACCAACGCTCACCTCCCGGCGGCCAGCCTCGCCTCACACAGCCTCCGCGGCAACCAGCTGTGCTCCCAGGTGTCGGAGGTCGTGAGAAAGACGGCAGAGGTCGGTCCAACCTCGGATGTGGGTTTCTGTTTCCTGCGGTTCTGTTCGGTAACTGGACGTCTTTCTGTTTCTGTGCAGGGTGAGTTTCCCAGCGTGGAGGACATGGCTGTGGCGGAGCGAGCGCTCTGCCAGATGAGGTCGGTGATCCGGCAGATGGAAGAGGAGGCGGCCAGGGTTCAGGAGAAGAAGAAGAAGGATCAGGAGCAGGAAGAAGAGCGCAGGAAGCAGGAGGCTCTGCAGGCGCAGCAGGAGGCGCAGAAGAAGGCGGAGCAGGCAGCCAAAGAGAAGGCGCAGAAAAAAGGTGACTCAGAAACTCTCATTCATTAGCTTCAAAACAGTGAATCATAGGTAAAATGATGCATTTAAATCTGTAGAGATGGTTTAGAAACTGCAGGCAAAATATGGACAAGAGCAGAACCTGTAATCTTATTAATAGAGCTGGAATGATTTCTCGAATTAACCATGATTAATCAATTGTTTATATAATCGCTTAGAAATTACATTTCTAATATTATTTCTTCTCTACCAAAAGCAACACTGTTTATAATCCAAATCACAAATCTAATTGAAGAACAAAAGAGAAGAAAATGTCGTTAAAACTAGGGCTGAAACGATTAATCGAATTAATCACAATTAATCGATTGTTTATATCATCGTTTAGAAATTCTATTTCTAAACGATGATATAAACAATCGATTAAAAATTAGCACTGTTTATAATCCAAGACACAAATATAACTGAAGAAAAAAGTGAAAAAAAGGGAAAATGTGCAAACATTAAAACCAGGGATGAAATGATTAATCATGATTAATTGATTATTGATAGTCAATTAATTTAGCAAATTATTAATTGTTAAATGGTGTAAACAGACTCTAAAAAAATGGCCATTTGCAGAATAAACAACTCACTTGAGCAGTAATTGAGACCAAACTTTAGTTTTGTATATCTGTGTTTGTGTGGATGGATATATATTAGTTATTCAAAAAGTAATGAAATTTTTTGCTTATTTGTATCTTTTAATGTATTTCAAATATTCTGTAAAAAAAAGACTTAAGTGCTTCAATGACAAATTTGGAAAAAGGTGGCAATTTTTAAAATTCAATTAATCGTCAATAATTGTTTACTGAAGTAATTATTAATTGCAGATCTGTTGATTAATCATGTCTGATCCAACAGGGCTGCAGAACAACGCAGAAGAGAGCACCATGAAGTGGTACAAGGAGCTGCAGAACTCGGCCGCTCAGTGCGCTCAGTCCTTCGAACAACTCAACTCTCCCAAAGACGCTCAGGTGGCTCCACGCCGCCAAACTCCAGAATTATTTTATTATTAATTTATTTCTAAACGTCTGTTTGTGATTCCCTTCCTCCTGGCTCAGACGAAGAAGCTGAAGCTGGAGCTGCAGAAAGCCTCCACCATCCCCGTCAGCCAGATCTCCACCAACTCCGGGTCGCAGCTCCGGGAGATCTTTGACAGGATCGACAAGCTGCTGTCGGGACGGGCCGTGGTGTCCGGCGGGAAGTCCGTCTCCGCCTCCCAGCATCCTCAGGGCCTGGAGTTCGTCGGCTACAAGCTGGCGGAGAAGTTTGTGGTGAGTCTGTCTGCAGGTAGCAGGAGGTATCACAGCCTGCAGAGTTACTATTTCAACAATTAAAACATTCTGGTGAGTTTTCATCTTCAAATTTGTCTTTTGAGGAATTAGAGATTCAAGGCTTTTGACATTTAATGTAAAGAAGCTCTAAAGCAGCAACCAGAATTAGTTAAGAAATGGTTGAAAATGGACAAAATTAAAGTAACAACTACTAATTGATAAGTGGCCATTTTCTTAACAACTTCAGTTTTGTCTTGTCAAGAGTGCCGACCGTTTTTCCATAACATGAATGGCTAAATTTTTCATCATGTGCTGACCATCCTCTTCATGAGACTCTTAGAGAAACAGAGTGTTCAGTCAGAATCTCCTTCAAATGCACTGTAATACAGACTGCTACAGGAGCGATTTCCTGCCAACAGCCCTTATAGTCAACAATAAGTGAATAATTTGAATTAATAAGTTATAGCAAGATTTAATTTACCTGTTGGGACAGTATTTTTTTAATTGAATTTCTATTTTAAAAAAATCATTACACACTATTTTGTGTCTCCCGAGTAAAATCTGACTGAATAAGCTGCAAATTGTGGTTTTCTCACATTAAAGATTTATGTAATGCAACAAAACATGAACCAATTTTGTTGCTGAATAGAAAAATAAAAGGTGAAAATAATAAAAAATGTAAAAATCATAATTTCTCATGCACACAGAGATGTTCATGCAGTACTGTCGGTAGAATAAATGAATAAATTTTATTAAGTGTGTTAACTCACGACAGCCTAATCAACTGCTTATTGGCATTATGTTTTGTTTTTTCCCCCCATAATGTCACAATTTTTCTCCATTTTTCTTTCATTACTTTTCTTTCGTCGCCTTCGTAGCGAATCGGTCGTTGTTTTAAATGAGAAGTTGAAGCTGAATGTTTCACCTTAAAGGTGAGACTTAGACTCTGTTCGGACCGTTACTCCTTCTCCGGTTGTGTGTTGATACAAAACCTATCATCGCTTCAGTATGACCAGCGGTGCCCTCTGCTGGGTGGCGGTCACACTACAACACTTAGAGAAGCTCTAAGCGAACTTTATTAATTGATTGGAACTAATTTTGGTCTATTGCACCAATTAATAGACAATCCCTAATGTTAATGGATATTTCAAACGAACAAACAGTCCCGACTCTTCCTCTCACTCCTGATCTTTTTCCTGCGCAGAAACAAGGTGAGGAAGAGGTGGCGTCCCACCATGAAGCCGCCTTCCCCATCGGCGTGGTCGCCTCCGGCATCTGGGAGCTGCACCCCCAGGTGGGCGACCTCATCCTGGCTCACCTGCATAAGAAGTGCCCATATTCGGTCCCACACTACCCCCCGATGAAGGACGGCACACCTGTGGAGGAATACCAGAAGTGAGTGGTTCAGAAAAGATGAAAAAACAATATTTTCTAGATTTTTTAATTTAACTACTTAAGCATTTTTCTTTATCTTAAATGAAAATATTTATATTTTTCATGCAGTTTTAGGTTCATTGCTGCTCTGATTGTGTTCTGCCAGCAAAAGGCCATTTTTAGTCTGTATACTTGACAATCGATTACTAAGTTAGGTGACGTTTATTTCAATAATTGATTAATCATGATTAATTCCATTAACTGTTTCAGCCCTAGTTTTAATAACACACGCCTTTTTTCAATTATATTTGTGACATGGATATAAACAGTGCTGGTTTTTGATAAAGAACTAATATTACAAATATAATTTATAACCAATTTTGTGAATAATTGATTAATCACGATTAATTTGATTAATTGTCTCAACCCTAGTTTTAATGAAGCATATTTTCCTTCACTTTGCTTCTTCATTGTGATTAAAGTTATGAGCCACTTTTTGGTAGAGAAGAAATAATATAAACATAATTTCAAACTGATAAGAATAATCGATTAATTCGATTAATCATTTCAGCTTTAGCTCAGACTTGCTTTTACTCTGATAAATTTTGGATCCGATGTAATAATGGTGATTCCCACTCTGACAGGATTCTGGGTTACCGTGTGGATGACTGTGGGGTCGAAGGTCAGGACAGTTTTCTGAAGCGGATGTCTGGGATGATCCGTCTCTACGCCGCTGTGATCCAGCTGAGGTGGCCCTACGGCTCCAAGCAGGGGGTAAACATGCTGCCACTTCCTGTCTGTGTCCCTTCTGGGCTCATGCTGATCGGTCCAGAGATTCTGATCGTTTATCTGTCGTCCCTCAGTCTGTTCCTCACGGGCTGAACCACGGCTGGCGCTGGCTGGCCCAGATGCTCAACATGGAGCCTCTGGCTGACATCACAGCAACGCTGCTCTTTGATTTCCTGGAGGTGAGTCCAAATGGGAACTGAGGTTCTGAACTGGGTTCTGAGGTTCTGAACTGGGTTCTGAGTTTGGTTCCTGATGTTGTGGATGTCATCTGGTCACCCAAACCGTTTTTATTTATGTTCTAACCTTTAGAAAAACCGTAAAGAAAATCAGTTCATCCATCCGTTTCTGTCGTCCGGCCGTCTGTAAAGCCAGACTCCTGTTCAAATATCTGCTATAAGTTTTCCATGAACTTTTATAAGAAAATATTCGGATCACTTAAGTTCCTAAATATTTGGGTCTGAATTTTAACTAACTGTTGAAAGCCTCTTCTGTGTTGATTCTTCTTCCAGGTTTGTGGCAACGCCTTGATGAAGCAGTACCAGGGTCAGTTCTGGAAGCTCATCCTGCTGCTGAAAGACGAGTATTTCCCCAGGTACAAACTGAGGCTACGGTTCAGAAATAATCCCATCCAACCATCTATTTGTCAAACATCTATCCATCCAAATGTGTCTAAATCTGTGCTGTGTCTCCAGGATCGAAGCGGTGACCAGCAGTGGAGAAATGGGCTCTGTCATCAGGCTGAAGCAGTTCCTCGAGGTTTGTTTCCCTCTCAACTCTGTGCCTTTAACGAACATTGTGATAATTAGTCACGGGTTTAAGGAACATTGTTCAAAATGGTAACAAAAAGCTTAGAAAATGTCTTCAGTAGGTGAATTTTATAGGATACTTTTCTCTCCCACTCAGACGTCACTGCAGAGCCGACAGATCAGCCCGCCCAAAGGCCAGCTGAGCACCACCTTCTGGAGGTCCTGATGAACGACACTCATGGACTTTTAGTTTTTTGAGCTTTAGATTTGAGAATCCTGGATTTTCCTCATAGACGAACCAAGAAAACAAGGATTTCTTCATGCCGTTTGCGCCACCCTGCTGTTGAATCGTGTCCCTGGAGACCGGAAAACGTCTGTATCATCGTTTATTTTTATGTTTTCTTTTTTATTATTTTCTACAAACAGACACACTTCCAGAATACGATGAATTTGAACACTAACACAGCCGTCCCGCAAACAGCTCTGGTCCAGTCTTAAGTGCACTGATTTATTTTATAATTTTTTTTATTTATGTGCAGCATCACATCAAGATTTAAATCTCTAATTAGTATTTTTATTGTTAACCTGATGTTAGCTCTTTCCATTATTTCAGCCTCATTAATCACTGTTCATATCAAATATGAAGTGTTTTGATGAAATTTGAACGTATTATGTTATGAATCCACTGTGTGGAACTGAGAGATGCTGTTTTATCACAAAAATGCTTTTATCCTGGAAAATGAAACAAATCTGGCTTTTTGTTTTTCTGTAAGTGAAAAAACTGAAGCCAATTGTGTTTATGTATAATTTATCCTGAATGTCTGATTACAAATCAGCGCCTGAACGAATGTAATCTACAGGAATCAGAACCTGAGCCGCAGTTTTTCTGTTGAAATACTTTTTTTTTTCAGCTGTAAATGTAATTTTTTCCATTGGGAGTTAAAATGTATGAGAGGGCAACACTTTAGACTTCCTTGATCTTGAAAGAAAAAAGTTAAATATTCTCCTTTCTGCATGTCTTATTAAAATGAAGCAAATGTAAATTTGGATGGAAACATCAAGATAAAAGGTGAAATAAACTTTCAATGCTCAAGGTTTTTTTATTTAACATTTTCTTCCCCACAGAGTTGTTACAACTAATCAGCAGCCAACAGTTTGATACATTCCAGTCAGATGGGTGTTTATATAATGACCATAAATACAGAAAATCTTATTTTATGGTTCCTGAACCGTTTTTTGTCCTTCCTGAAAAAGCAGCAGAGAAATAAAAAGCTGTGAAGTCTCAAAATCAATTCAAACTTAAAATAAAATTGAAAGCTTCTGCAAACTTGAGGAAAAGAATGACCGATCTATTTTAGCGATTACATCAAAAACCAACAATTTCCATTATTTTAGGTTCCCATCATTAAGTGTTAACATTACTTCATTTTGAACAAAAACATGTAATTTGTTCAATTTGTGTGAAAGTAAATCAAAAAGTAATAAATATTCATCTTTTGTCCTTTATTTTGACTGAAGATCTTTAAATCAACATTATGTGAGCCTTAAATCTCCAGGTATGGGCGGATGGAGTACTCCCTTTCCACCAGGAGATGTCACTAGTAACCCGGTAAAAGCCTGACCCAAACACAGCAGACTTAAGGTTTTTTGTCACTCAATGCTGAAATCTAAATCTCAAAGTATTGTTAAACTCGTCCGTTTCACCATCGATGACAGCGAGGCAGACTCATCCCGAGGCGTTTGAGATTCCTACACGAACAACGAAGGCCATTTTGCTCCTGGTCCGGGTTCTTGTCCATTTGGAGGCTCGGCGTTTAAGATCGACCCTCGTGGTTGAGCGTGGCTCTCTTCATGCGTGTGTACCAGGGTTTGACTTTGGTGTTCTCCATCATGTCGTCAAACGCCTGAAGTCCTTCCATCACTCTGAGGACTCCGAACACCGCCTGCAGGTAGCGGGACAACGGTTTTATCAGATTAGTTCGTTTCCAAACACCGGTTCTGTACAGCAAGTCATGTAGGACACATAACGCCATTTTTACCACGCGTCTGGCTAAACGGTAAAGCAGAAAACGTCGTAAGATACAGTGAAAATCCATTCAAAACGCCGCTTTTTAAGTCTTTGTGAGACTACCTTCTGAACTCCAAAAATTACGCCGTTTAGTCTGGTCCTTGGACACTGTCACACTACTGAACGTCATCACGTACAGCGTTCAATGACCGGGATAAACGCCGTAATTTTCCGCGTTCAGAAGGTAGTCTACGGCGGCGTAAGAAGCGGCGTTTTGAATGGATTTTCGCCATATTTTACGGCGTTCCAAGCCAGCGGATTTTTGCCTCCAAGCCCGGGTCTGTTCTGCAAAAGCAAACCGGCGTTTCCTCACCAGGTCCGCCAGGTTCGGTTGATCGCCACCCATAAACTTCCTGTTCTTGCCGATGGCCGCCACCCAGTCATTAACGGCCTTGTAGAGATCCTGCCTGACGTCATTCTGAAGGTTGTGTCTGTCGGATCAACGAAGGGAAATAATCATCATAATAATAAAAAAAACTTCAGGAATAATTTAAATTCTGAAAATCAGTAGTTACGTACCGATTCTTCAGTCTCTTTGAGATGACGAACATAGCAGCAGCACCTACGTATTTGGCAAAGAAACCTTCCACGGTACCGAACTTGCCCTCACGAACGATGTAGTCGAACGACGCCAAGGCTTCGCCAGTAGTTCGGTAAACGTTTGGCGATATAAGATGCACAAGCCAATCATCGGCCCACTGCCGCCACTTCATCTCCTCTCTGAAAAACACAATAAATCTCTAAGCGCATCGCCATAAACCAAAATTATGAGTCAAAATCTATGTAAACACTAAGAAAAGACTCATATGGGGTCTTTTGCTAAGGAAATTTAGGATCTGCATCAGGCTTGGCTGACTGAATCCCATGGTGTAGTTCAACAAAGTAAGTTGCTTTATAACTTCTAACCCATGCGCCAAATTTCTTTGTGGCATAATAGGGCCAAGAAGAGTACATTTTCACCAAGTAAAACTCAGAAATTAAAGTATATTTTCAGTCATTTTCTAGAAAAAACAAGAAAATTTCTGAGTTTGAAAAGTTGAACATTTTTAGATTAATCTAATAACTTTTATAGAAAAGAACAAGGAAATTTCAGAGATTGAAAAGTCAAAAATTTGCAAGAAAATCTAAAATTTTGAGATTAATCTAAGAAATACTCTGGGGGAAAAAACAAGGACATTTCTGAGTTTGAACAGTTGAAGATTTGTTGGAATAAAATTTTGAGATTAATCTCATAATTTTTCTAGAAAAAAATTCTGAAAATGTCAGTCAAAATTTTGCTAGAAAATTCAAAACAACTTTTCCAAGTTGTTTCTAGAAAATTTCTCAGATTAATCTACATATTACAGGGTTTTTTTGACTTTTCAATCTCAAATTTATTTATTTTTTCTAGAAAATTTCAGGGATTATTTTGGCAGAGCTGTATTTTTTTTTTCTATCTATAATATAATGACTAATTCACCCTCGTACATTTCTGCCTCGGCAGCATCACCTAAACAAAAAGAGCTGTCAGGAAGAGCGGAGCTCCCCTTGGTTTCATGTTTGGACTCACTTCTGCAACCCCTTTGCAGGATAAACAGCAGCGGTTTGGGCCTCGCTCAGCATCAGCCAGTACTTGTTGTTGTACTCAGTCACCTCCTTCCCCCGGTCGTTCACAGACTTCATCTCTGGGTAGCAGCGAATTACGTCCGACAAGCTCTTCTCCCTGGATCAGATCAAGGTCAGACGTCTTAGGACTTGGTTTCTGGGCTGGTTTTATTTATTTTAATCTCATTGGCATTTTCCATGAGTTCCAAATGTAAAAGCATAATATTGAAAGAAACTTTTTGATGAACTATTAAAAAGAAATAAAACCTGTGCCTCCAGAATCATTACATCATCTAAATAAAGTCAATAATCTACCTATCTTTGACAGAAACAGCTGCCCACTAAGTTTTTTAAAAAACAGTTTTTAGGTGTGTTGCTCTTGAAGTTTACCAGAAAGTAAAAGCTTCCCTTCAATCTGATAATTTTCCATAGTGCAGAAGAACCTAACCTAGATGCATCAATAATAAGTTATTACAGTCTGATATATAGTATTCAATTTCTGGATAAAGTCAATGGAAAAAAACAAAAACAAATTTAATCCCTTAATGATCAAAAAAGTGATATCTCTGTACTTTCCAGTAAAAACTCTTGTATTCATAAAAAAGGGATTTAGAAATACAATTAAATAATAAACAAATGCAACCTGTTGTACTTTTTAAACAAGTTTACAATAAAATATATGTATGTTCATTATTTAAACGGTATTTTAAAATAAATTAATTTCGACGTACTTGTTGATCATTAGACTCCTGATGGAGCTGATGATGACAGATGAGTCATTCAGTTGCTGCAAAAACAAGACAACATGGTTGTAACGTTCAATACTTTCAGTAGAGCAGCACAAAATATTCAATCATGTGAAAATGATTGGTTGCAAGGAATATTGAAAAACAACTGCAGGCCTGACACATTAACAAATTTTGCTGGATAATACATTTTCAAAGAAATGTTTGCAATAAACAATATTGTTGTTTTAAGAGTGTTTTCAAAAATAAATTATTTCATATATATATATATATATATATATATGCACACACACAGTTTTCCTCTTTCATATCAACAAAAACACTTTGCACTACAAATACCTGAAGGACTACACTGAACTCTTTTCTTTTTTCACACATTTTGTTTTGTTTGTGTATATTTGCTTAATCTTAACATCGATGTTTGATTTGTTCATATCACAATTAAGAAAATAAATAAAAAAACTCACTGGAAAATATATTAAATATCCAAAATAAACCCCAACAACCACAACGGAAATAGAAACCACATATAACTGAAACCAGAAATGAATATTAACCATCAGAGCTCATTTTAAGTTATCCACTTGATTAATCAATTAATTAATTTAGAGTGTCGGGCATTCATCTTCTGAATGTTTCAATATTTTGTTCAGGCTGATGGATGGACACCAAAAGACCTTAAAGCAAATGGATAGGCTTTTGCAGCTGAGATGATAAAACTAAAGGTGAAGGAACAGCCAGAAAATCATATTTAATTTTAATTAATCGGCATGGAAATCCTCAGGAATATTATCAGAGCTGAATATTTTAATGACATTGTGGAGCTTTGACACGAGACAGAAGCCAGCCGTATATTCGTCGTTTCTCTCACCAGCTCGCCGTCCACCATCAGGATGGGCACCTTTCTGTACGCAGACCACTTGATCTCCTGCCTCATCACCGGGTTCACCTCCACGATGTCGTACGGCAGCCCGTAGAAGTCCAGAAAGGTTCGCACTTTGCTGCAGAATGGGCAGGTCTTGTACTGGTACAGAGTCATCTTCAGTCCGTCTCCTGAGACCTGCAGCAAAGCAACAAGAGGTAAAGCAGCTAAGGCTTCTGGTCCCGTCACAAAAACCTGGAAACATTCACAGAACTCTGACATCTTGGTAGGTATGTGTAACTAACTGTTGATAGAGTTGCTATGACAAGCCACAAGATTAAAAATAGTTCTTGCCTTGTTTCTATCTAACTTATAGACAATAGATGTACATTACGGCTTTTAGACAACCGCAATTTTTGAGTACACTTCTTTATTTATGTTTGTCTTAAAGCCATGGTTCTTCTATGCTTTGCACTGCATTTGCCTACCAAGATGGTGGCTCAGTGGCATGGAGCAGTTCCAGTTCAGACTTGTGGGAACTATGTGTGTTACTGCGTTTTAGGCAAGAAATATATATTTTTTAATTTAAAAAGGAACTGAATTATTTGATTTTCTGCATTTTATCATAATTTGACATAGTCTAATATAATCTTTAGAGATTCTATTAAGAATCTGCATGTGTCAATTTATTTTATCCTATTGTCAAAATAATCTACCGTATTTTCCGCACTATAAGGCGCACCTTCAATAAATGGCCTATTTTAAAACTTTTTCATATATAGGGCGCACCGCATTATAAGGCGCATAGAATAGACGCTACAGTAGAGGCTGCAGTTACATTATGTATCTATTAGATGGAGCTGCGCTAAAGGGAATGTCAACAAAACAGTCAGATAGGTCAGTCAAACTTTATTAATAGATTATAAACCAGCGTTCTGACAACTTCATTCACTCCCAAAATGAATAAACAGCTGTTTTATTATTTTCCCCGAGGTAAAGTCAGTGACGTGGTATTTCCATGACACAGTTTATCGTGACACAGCTAGTTAGCGTGCTAGCCCTGTTGCCTTCATTCCAATAGTGATTGTACTGACACTTCTACTTGCTGCTCTCTGTTCAACAACCCACTGTTCGAGT
>CAEFZX010031619.1:0-123645 GCA_903066825.1 Alfaro cultratus
CGCCGCGTCACGTGATTGCTTGGATTTTACAGCGCCACGTTAAGTCCCTGAACGTCACATTTTAACGGGAAAAGAAACCCGCAATAAGACTTGGATGTAACGAGTAACGCGACGGTTTTGTAGAAATGTAGTGAAGTAGAAAGTACAGATACTTACTGTAAAATGTAGTGGAGTAAAAGTAGAAAGTATCCATTATTAAATCTACTTAAGTAAAGTACAGATACACGAAAATTGTACTTAAGTACAGTAACGAAGTATTTGTACTTTGTTACTTCACAACACTGGTATTAACTTTCTACAAGTGTTTTGCATGGCCATAAAGTTCTGGTTCCATCTGAAAAGAGTTTCCTAGAGGATTTGCAGCGAAGCAGTAAAGCAGAACTCTGCTTCTTTCGACGTTGACTTTCTTCAGGTCACTCTTAACCAGGACCCAGATTACACTAATAGACCTGCCACAGTTACCTTGGCAGCGTTACCATGGGTCTCTTTGCCTGCTCTTCTGATTCGACATCTCTGTGAGACGTTGAAAGTTTTGGATGTTATCTTATTATTTATCTTCTCTACAAATTTCTCCCTGCTGCATTTCTTGTTATTTATGATTCTGTTTGTTTGCTAATGCTTTCTAACAAACCGGTATAAATACAGCTGTCCCCACAAACAGCTTTATTCACATTGTAAATAAATTACATACTGGTGGATTTTATTTTCAAATTAGGTGACCTCTCAAGTCAATTGGTGTTATTGGATTTTCAGGCTATCAGATTAAATATAGATCAATAGAACAGCACACTACAATGCTAAGTCCTTTTTTTTCTATCCATTTCAGTATTATACTCTTTGTGCTCTCTTTGTCTACCACCGAAGATCTAAACAAAATGCATTGTGGTTTGTTGTTGTTGCGTGACACAACGTGAAAGCACAGCAGCACCTTCAAGGGGAATGAATACTTTTGCGAGGAACTAAATGAGCATGCATGGGCTTGTGTGGGGTTCAGTCTCGACCAGAGTATAGCAGTTCCCCCACGTCGTCCTTCATCTTTGTTTAGAAACCTTGGCTCTTATGTGAGTAAATGAGGTTCATAACCCCGGCTTTCTGCATCACCAAACTGCAGCACAGCTTCCTCATGGTTGAGGAGAAAAGCTGGCGCTCACATTGAAAGCACTCTCAGCAGACGGTTTAGTAATTACACACTGGAAAGCAATCAGCCAGAACACTGCTTCTTAATTAGCAGAACAAAACAACTGTGCATGGATTGGAGGACCCTGGAGGTCATGCGCTACCCTCAGGTATCTCACCAAGGTGCACTTTAAAAGAGCTTTGATCCTTTTTGGCCACCGCTCACTTCCCTGATCAGACGGACAGACTCCCAGTGATCACGGACGCAACTCAGCAGGTAAAAAGAATCGCCGTGTGTTCGAGATTAAGGAGCGAAAATCCACAGGGTGGGAAATAAGTTGCCCTTTGAAGGTGTGACTGGCTGATAGCTTGAAGGGATGAGCATTTGGGCCTGTCACTGCGTATGCCAGTAGAAGAAAAGAGAGGTCACCTAATCCGCTTCGATAAAGGCTCCGGCAGCAACACACATGCTATTCATTAGTAAACAAGAGAAGGAGGTGAACCACGACAAACAGGCTGGCCGTAATTAGCATGTAGAGGATCCTGCAGGAGAGGAAGCCTCTGACAGGGGTCGGGCAAGTAACCCCCCACCTCAACGTGCGTTTAAAGCAGTGTGTTTATTTTTTTACAACCAGAACGGCTCTCATCAGATTCAACGTTTAGCTTGAAGGTATTACATCTTTTGGTGTTGTATGTTTTATATTCCTAACATATTATAATGGGATGACAATGTGTTTCTTAATCCAAGGCAGCTTATGTAAGCAACACACTGTTTCTCTTTTTAATTTTCTAAAAGAAAAAAAAACCCTCACCTGTCAACTGTTTACTCAACAAAGTGACAGCAATGGCATCCTGGATTAAGGTAATCTGGAATGTGTGGAGGGTTGGTAAAAGACAAGGCGAAGATGCAGAGAGAGAGATTTTCATTTGCCTTCTATCAGCACCTCTGCAGAGCTGGCTGGTAATAGTTTTTCTTCTTCCTGTCTATTAATGTCTGGCTCCTGAGCCAGCAGTTACATGCTGTGTCATTAAAGGTCAGAACAAATTGGATCCTCAAATGGAGACAGGGCGAAAAAAAAAAATCAGGGCTGCTTAATAGGTGGCATAAGGACTCTAATAAATGCTCTGATTATTCTTAACGATTTAGTTTTCTCTGTATTGATTTGGACCTGTCTTGTTGTCAGGCATTTTGTTGATTTCTTTCACTTAAAGTGCACCGTCACGACCGAAATATATAGCAAGCAATGTTTTACTGAACTGGGGCGGCATTAACTGGGATAAGTTACTTGTTGCACCATTAGCCTTACTGTAAACATATCTTTATTTGTAAGGAAAACCAAATATTATCTTTCTGACATGATAAGTGTAAACAAAAGACATTATCTCAGTCACATTTAGATAACTATAAATGTCATGCAATGCAAATGAGGCTCTTCGTTGCCATTTTTACTTTCAAATTATTGGCCTGAACATACACAAAGGCTTAAATAGGAATTGCTCATTGAGATTGATTATAGGCAGATAACATGCTTATTCTTTTCATGAAATGAAAGAAATATCTGTTCTTGACCCTAGTCGATTGTGATCAAATTAACACGCTGAAAGCATAAAGAAAAACATACATTATTGCCTCACTTCACTCCACCATAAGCCCAAATTTTCCTCTAAGATTCCTGCATATTAACAAGAAAATAAAGAAAAAGACCATTTCTGCCACATAAAAGTTTTATGCAATGAAAAGTGTCTTTTAGTTATTGCGACAGATTTAGGACCGATATTACGTACTGACGAAAGACAGCCAATCACAGATCAAATGGTAAAATTACATGAATTAAAAATTTTTTATCTTTGAACACATGGAAAATCTCTAAATTTCTTATCCTAAAGACACTGGTGTCACATAGTGGTGCTGCTCTTTAACAAGGCATGGATTTTCCAGACAGAAATTGGTCTAGCTAATGTGTCATTATGCACTACACAGCAGACAGAATGGCAAAATATGTCCCCAAAGGCCAGATTCATCCCTTAGAATATTTCCATTTGGCATGTGACGAACTTCGACTAAAACTAAACATCTGTCATGGTCTCTATGTCTACTTTCATTTTGTTTCTTCTAAGCTGCTCATCAATTTGCAAGATTATTATGGTAGTATGTACTGTACTATAACTGTATTAAAATGCATTTTTTTCCCTAAAGTAAAGGAAGTACTGTGGCATTTTCTTTCATTCGTCATCATTTGGTTGACATAATTTCTTTACGGTTCGCTTTGCTCATCTCACACCCAGACTTGGATCACAAACTCAGCTTCAGCTGACATAAAAATCCCAAATCCTTTTTTTTTAACAGCAATCTAGTTTCTAGAACTACCTCTTTTCTCCTTTTTAGTTTTTTTTTAATTATTATTATTTTTCTGCAAAAGATTGAGTGTATAGAAAAAATATACAAAGTGCACTGAAAGTGATGCACACTTAGATGCTTAATAATGCACAAAGAGGAAGAGCAGAATTTGATCCAACGAGGAAAAGGAGCACAGCTTCGTTTGTGTCGAAAGGTGGAGGTTTTCCTCCGCTTTGGGAACTTTGTGCGGAAAGTTCATGCCCTAAGTACACAGTACTATATAAGTACTGACTGTTTGAGTAATTAAGGGAAATTTTCAAACATGCCAGCTGATCTTAATTTGCAATTACCCAATTTGCACTCATGTAATCATTATTGCTATTTCCTTTACTTGTTGTCAAATCCACAGATATTCCATATTTCATACTTGCCTATCCTTTCTTGGCTTATGTTTCTGTTTTACTTGTAGCACCTAGATGGATTACTAAAGCATCCCAGTCAAGTCTCCCATTTCAGCTGGGAAAATACCATATTTTAGCCCTCTCCCGTATTAGCATATTCATGTAAATTTCCCATATTAACTAGTTACTAACGACGTCGCAATCATCCCCCAATTCCCCTCAAGTTCACTTCATTTCTCATTTCGCAGTTGAAATGTGGACGTTTTTAAATGAGCCATTGATGATTTTAACATGACTAAAACCAGCTTAGAGTATTAACAGGGTAATATCCTCAAATGCAAATCAATGTCAGTTTTGTATCGACAGAGCAGACAAACATTTTCATTTGATGAACTTCCCAAAGTCCTGATCACAAATATATTATACTTATATTTAAGTGTAATATTTTTATTATACTTAAATGTAGTCTGCAAAGAAAGAAATCCAAACTATATAAATAAACTACCTGCAAGCAGAAGTGATTCAGTTTCCAGCCTAACCTTTGCCAAGAACTTGATGAGATTTGTTGGCTATAAAATGTATAATGTCTCCATAACTGGCAAAGGTCCCTTTTAAAAATAAAAAAATAAAAAATTACATTGTTGGGGTGTATGCAGCTGTTTTTATAACTTTGACGCTGTGTGAAATAGAGAAAGTTCACAGTAAACGGCAAATATGCCGCCCCAAATATTGTTCTTAGAAATCACTAAAGTTGAGCAGGATATAAAAAAAAAGAAGTCATATCTAAAATATCACATTGTTGGCCATGATAAATACATGCAAATGTAAATGCCAAATTAAAGGGGATTTATTCAGCATAAAACTGAAGGGTCAACTGTTTCTTTAACTAACAGCATTATTATTTACATTTACATACCACATAACTATTGAGAGAAGCTTGTCATAGAAAACCCAAAACGTTTGACACAAGTCATTGGCAATGCTGCCCAATACTGAGGAAATTTACGTAAATGTTTGATTTTGAAGACACTATTAAATAAATCTCTGTCATATTCTTTCTCTCATAATTGGGACCTTTAGCAAATAAAAATAATTTCGCCGAATGTAACTGACCCAAAGCAAGAGAAGTTTTATCTGATTTAACTTCGGACAGTGAGAAGAAAATGGTGTCTTTTCATTCAGTGGATATAAACTTTTGGTCTCAACTGTACATTTATTAAGGAGTGTGTCCTCAACATAAAGTTTGAGATTTTAGTCATTTTTAGATTCCACATTCAAAAAATCCAAACTTTTTACTGGTTAAGTTGTCAAAACCAAGTAGGCAGAATATATTTAATATAACCCCTTTTGCTCTCTTCCAACACTGGATTACTGGCTTCAATAAACCATGTTTCAGAGAGTCCACTGCACCTTTGGTGGACAAGACAAAAATCACTTCCCCCCTCCCAATCATTTCTTTCCCATATCGACTGCCCAGTTGATATTTCAGGATCTGTTCTGTGACATTTGGCTAACTGCACAGAGGTGTCAGGAAGAGCCATCACAGGGAGAAGAGATAGCGTGGGTGAAGAGAGGGAAGAGAAGATATCGGGATCAACAAAGTGAGGGAGGAGCATGTTAAAAGAGACAGAGATAGAATTAGAGAGTCTGACTGAGCTGCAGGGACTGAGGCAAAGGAAAGCGGGAGAGAATGAACTGTCATATTCACCGCTATCAAAGCTGTCTGTGGCTTTCCAGATGTCTTTTTTTTTTAACAGGCAGCAGTGGCAGGTGCATGTTAGNGTTAGCTGTAATGGCGTGTCTGTGTCCAGGCCTCTGCTCGGTCACTCTCATCCGATCTGCTCCAACACCCTGCTTAACCTAAAATTGGAGGCTGTAGATTTAAAGTATTTTACTCACAAGGTTTAAAAAAGTTAGAATACATGAGTCAATTACAAGAGCACAAATAAGGAGATTGATTTTTTTTCTGATATCCAAGAGGAAAGTTGTGTCTCCCCAGTGAGACATTGAAAATGGCCCCAATAACATCCCCGGCCCACATCAAATTGCCAATCTGTGAGTTGTTACTCTATATGCAATGATAACATTAAATTTCAGCTCGCCAAGAGCTCGATCGGTTGATGCTGCAGTGTAAAAAATGTGAGGTGCATAAAACCACACGTCAGATAAATGAAAAGAGCAACACCTAGGTGAAATATAATGAAATTTCTCCATGAGATATCTGTTAAAATGTGTGGAGGCTGTGGCAGGCAACCCGACTCATCAAGTGTTTGTGTGACAAGCAATTTATGTGCAAGTACGCTTAATGTGTAGACACATTCACATGATATTTATAGGGAGTGAGAGAATCTGATTGTTCAGTCTTATAAACATGGCAAACAACAGACAAATCAAACAAAACTGAAGTGCATTTCTTTACTAGGAACACAATTAAAGTTACCTTGATAGAAAGACCTGAACCCAACCAGTGAACATCTGATCACGTTAAACTTGATCAGATGTTGTTTTTATCAATGTGTACTAAAGGGGGACATTATGTAAAATTGACTTTTTTGAGCTTTATGTCAGGTTATAATGTTTTTCCCTAATCAAAAAACATAGTTGAGTTTAGGTGTTACTTTGATTCTTTCATGCATTTTTGAGAAATCCTTGAATCATCCATTCAGGACCACCTAAACACTTGCTCATATGAAGCACCACCTATTTACCCAAAGCTCCACCTTAGAGGTGCAGTATCCAGATGAGTTTCCGCCTCCCAGGGCCCCTCTTCCCCTCCTGTTTTCCCCACTCAGCTCCACCAGACTAGCGGCAGCAGCAATTAGCAAAAACATGATGTAACTGCGAGTCTCCTGAACTCATCATAGGAGCTACTTCTCAGTCCAAAGACCGTAAAAAACTGTTGTAAATGGCATAGAGGAAAACCCTTGTTGTGATGAAATGCTGAAGGCAGAGTGTCAGAAAGTGTTCTTAAAGAGACAGAGGTCGATTTCAAGGCGTCAAATTGCAAAGTTAAATTTCTTTAAAGTCATGTTTGACATGTAGAGCATTTTTATAACAAGTGAAAATAACATCATTACTTGATTGTGCTATATTCCTGGAAAACACTTAAAGCTCTTTAAAGCATTAACTGATCAAATGTGTTACCTGAATTGTCAAACTTCCTTAATTTCAGGATTACTGTTCAAGTTTCTTTGCATTTATCCTCACTCTGGCACCTCTTACGCAAAACCTCCTTATGTCGTAGTTTATTATGGAAAATGAAGTCTGTGACCTTTAGTGATAGATCAGAGTCTGTGTGCAAGAAGTTCAGCACTATGTGGCCACCCGTTTCAGTCAGTAAGGAGACAGAGTCCCAAAGCTTACTGCATAGATATTTAACATAAGCTGAATTGCAAAAATGACTATGATTCAACATGATTTTGTTTTTGTTGTTTTTATTGCGACGTGCATGGTGTAACGTCGATGGTTGCACCTGCTGAGCATTTTATTTGATACGCCTTGCTAACAACAAAAGAAACTACAAACCAAGGGAAAACGATAAACACTGAACTATGAGAAATAAATCCGTATCCAAGAAGGACACGGCACAAAAATAAACTAAGAAACTAAACACAAAGGATGAGCTAATGTGGCAACACCCGTCTAAAAATAATGACCACATAGAAATTAACAGAATGAGATGTCAAGAGGAAAAAAAAATTATGGAAACCAAAACCCACCCATCCAAGGGTCACAATGGTGGAGTTGGGTTTTGAATTTTGTGTGAGTTCAACTTCCTTTTGAACCATATGAACTAAAGGTGAGCTAAAGGACTAATGACAAACCATTTCTCTAACTCTCTAAGAGAGGAAGTGACTTTTCTAACACAATCTCTCTCTTCAAAAAAGAAATCAAGGCCAAGGGATATGAAGAGACTTTTTGAGGCATGTTTGTGTTTGTGGATCGACAGGTGTCTCGTTGAATCACACATTCACTTGTCACTCTTATTGATTTTTGGCTACCTGACACTTGTTCTCCCCAAGCTGCAGTTTTGCTATTTTCCAAGTGTTTGGCTGGAAGCTGAGGCAGCCGAAGTAAATAGACCAAAGACCAAATCGATAAATAAAAAGTGAAATGCAGGTGTGATAGCATTGACCTTCAGAACTAGATGCATTCATTAAATGTATGCAAAAAATAAAAAGTATAAAGTTAAAATGTTTGATTTAAATACACAAAAATTGCAGGTCCTTCCTTATATGTAAGCCATAATCATCAAATTACTCTTGCTGTGTGATGATTCTATAAAATATATGCACATTTGTTTAAAAATAATGTTTTAGAGCTGTTTTAAAATGCTTCATACAGTAGATGCTGTATTGTCTTCAAAGAGATTTCTTTATTTATAGCTAGAATGGTCAAGAAGCTCACTAAGCGGTGGATCTATCCTGCTCTGACACTCTCCATGAAGGCAGAGCTCAAAGAAAAAATTCATGACTTACTTTAACTCACAGCATGAACTCTGTCTCTGTGCAATCCTGTTTGTTATCTAAGGATGACGTTAAACTTCCACTTAAAGTTGCCATGGCACAAAAAAGCAATCGCATTGCAGTCAATCACATATTTCTGTCGGTTTCAGCAGAGGAAAGACGTATTTTATTTGTTAATTTCATGGCAGATCTGCTGTGACATTTACTTGTCTTATCGTAATAGGAGAATATGATATATTCTTCACTTTGTTTGCAGGTATGTTATAAAAATATTTTCGATTACATTCAGGCACACTTTCTGAATATGTATCTACTCCAAGTAGAGAATGACACTAAAGAAATGTACAAATAAATTAAATTTGTTTTTGTTCTTGGAACATTAACACCGGGGCACAGCGAATACCTAAATCTCTAAGATGAAATGTATGTCAGGCTTTCTCCGAATTTAGCTCTTTCCCATATTCTTGCTACTCAGGGAAACAATTGAATAACAATCCCTAAATATTCTCTTGTCATATGAAGCAAATTGTGATTCAGATGCATGACAGATTTAAGAATCCAAAAACAGAAGCATAGATCCAAATATAGATCCATGGAGCTGCGGGAACACAAGAGGGGGTGTATGAGGCTGGATGAGCAGCATCACTGACAGATGGACTGAGGAATGAAGAAGTAAAAGCAGACTGACAATGAAGACACACACCAAGACAGATCAGTCGCAGGATGATGTGACCAAGACTCTTGTGAAATTTGCCAGCTCAAAATGTTTTTCAACCTGTCACCTCAAATGTTATTTAGATGTTAAATATAAAGTTCATTTTGGGATTTTTGCATAATGTTTTATGGTTTTGTGGCAAACAAATTACTATCTTGAACTTTCATGTAGATGTAAATAAATAGAGACAAAGGGATCATATTTAGCTCCAGCAGAAAATATATAATACAATTTTATTTTATAAACTAATTTTGTAAGGAGCACAATTAGTGAAATGTATTTGCTTTAATTATTGCCAATTTATTCAGCTTTGTCATTGAGTCCAGCTAAAGAAGCTAATGTATTAATTTTATCATAAATAAATCTGACTAACTGGCTCACAGTACACAACAAGGTCCTGTTTTGCTAAATGGCTTTTAAAGTCATGGCTTTTATTCCCAGTAAGGTTCATTAACTCAAAATGTTGTCAATATACTTATATATTTCTTCACCTAAAAAGTGACAATGTTCCAAGTGAGGTCTGAAACATGTACATTCAGTTCTACTTAAGATCATTCAGCACATATGAATGTTTCTGCATGTCCACCATCATTTTCAGCATCGCTATACAAAAGGAGCATTACCAGCAGCTTAGCAACAGCAGCAGAAACTTTCTGCATGCACTAAATACTAAGAGCTCTCACACTCAGTCGCTTATAACACTGCATACTTTTGATAAACCACACAAAATCTCTCCTGGATGCCTGCAAAGACCATTCAGAATCTGACTGATTTGCGAACACTGCTTGCATGATTCTTTGATATGATTTGAATTCACTCATTTGTTTTGTTCACAGTGAAGAGAAGATTTGACCAGCAGATCACAAACCCCAGCTAAAGGAAAAAGAAAACATGAAAAAGTGAAACAAATGTGAGAAAATAGGACACGAGGTAGTGATATTTGTGGCTGTTGTTAGCCTGCAGGGGTTTGTGTGGCTGCTGTTTTTGTTCATTTAACAAGAATGGTGGCAGCTTAGGTAAGATTTCTGTTGTGATTTTTCACTAATTGTTTAGCTATTGTTGAAATAAGCTTAGTGTCTTGCACAATGCAATGAGTTGTAATGTTTAAAAAATAATGTCAGAACAGCCATTAATTTTAATATTAGTTGGGTTTTTTCACAGTCAGTGCATGAGATTGATAAAGGCTTGTGGGGGGGATACAACCATTTCTACACCTACAATTACAGATGGCTTGGATGATGACATGGAAGATGAATTGGATTGGTGGCAACAGTAATAGACGTCCACTTCAGCTATGTGGCTATTATATTCAGTTTTGTTCAAAAATAATCATATGGTTAGAAGATTTAGATTTAAATCTTCCAATCAGAAAGTTGTTTTCTGACATGAATTGAGAGATTCGTCTCAAAAGATTTTGCAAAAAAACAAAAAGTTTATTTATTTATTTTATTTTATTTTATTGTTTTCATTTTGATTTTTGACTGTGTTTCCTCTGGTGATGAACTCCAGGTCTTTGATCCAAAAAGTAAATATTAATTCCAGTCAAAAACAGCCTGCTGGTAAAATTAAAATATTACTTTAACCTTAGTCTTAGAAACATGAATACTTTTTGTCTTAACTGTACATAAAATGGGTGTTGCTTTGAAATCCAGACTCTATTTTAACTAACAAGCAATCTTTCATATTTAGCTGTCATTATTGGATAAAAACAACTTAAAATTGTTCTGAAAGTTTCCCATACAACCCTTCAGTTAATTCCTCCATTAAGAGAGAAAACCCCTCCCTCACCACTCATCATCACTACTAGATGACTCTTAAACAGGCTCATCGGAGAGGAATAAATCACAAGACTGTTTCATGACATGAGCAAAAGTGAGCAATAAAATGATGAAGCACCATTTGTGAAAACATCTTTCAGCTCAAGTAAACCCAGTCCTGTAATGCTCTGACTCCTCAATGTTTCTGCTCTGTGTGTTGGTCCAAAAGGTGCAGGAGCGACAGATTAGCATGGTCAAGGTCAACGTGAATGTGTTGATCCGAGTGAGTTACAGCAGAGGTGAGCGGATTCACCTGCTGGCCCCGGCAGATTGATTTAATTAAGAATATGGCTGCACGTTTGTTCCGATGAAACTATAAAGGTCAGAGAGACCACCAGAGGGAGAAGAGATGAGAAAAGAAGAGAAGAGGAGCCACATGTAATCAAAATGAGAGTGAGGTTAAATTGATGGATGAGCTTTTAATCTGCATAGAAATAGCGGGGATACAAATTGAGCTGCGGTCGTCATGGCCCGGCCTGATCTATGAGAGCGGAGTGGGATCCTCGCGAAACCAACTTCCGCACTTTATTAGAATATGCTTGTCCTTCCAATACTGACCTTATTCCCGGCCTTAATTAAATGCTCCCTTAATGACCTCCCTGTTGAAGCAGAGCTTTGCAAACTTGTTGGTACACAAGCATTCCTGCCACTGCCTCCAGTGTTAAGGATACAAACTCTACACATTGCAATGCAAAAATAAGTTTTATTTCAAAGGCGATGTGTATTTAGGGCTGTCACAATAACCAATTTTGCTGGACGATAAATTGTTCCAGAAGTTATTGCGATAAACAATAACACTGTTGTTTTGAGACCATTTTTAAGTAATATAATGCAATGGCAAAATAATAATGGAGGAGCACATTCTAAGAGATCAGTAAACTTAAAATTCTAATGAACATTTAAGACTGGAACTGGAAGGCATTTTAAATATACGAAATTAATAAACAAAACAACAAGTAAAATGAATTTTTAAGTCTTTGCAAACTAAATTGTCCTTCAAAAAAGGGCTAGTTGAGACCAAAGCATCAAACTGAAGACTTTTATCATCCGGTTTTTGCTAGAAAGAGAGAAAAACAGAGATAAACGACTCATGCCAATGGAAATTATTGAGTTTGTTTTAATTTATCATGCGATTAATTGATTTATTGATTATTATGACAGGCCTATGTGTATTAAAATGAACACATTGCATTGCAAATGGTGGTAGTGACAATATCCCACATTACAAGAGTAAATTTCAATGTGTTTTTTTGGGTGAGTGTGTGGTGAGGGAGGAGGGGTCATAAACCAACAAAATGTAGTGCATAATTGAGAAATGAAGGGAAATTTATAATTAATCAAAATATTATAGCACAACATGTTTTGGGAAATGTCAATCCTGAGATTCAATTTTATGGCCAATTTGTATTATGAAATAGCTCCCTTTAGAATATTTTGTCTTCATTTAATTAAATGTCTTTATTTTGAATGGGAAATGTGGGCAGATGTATATTCTTTGGCATAAACAAAGCATGCTCACATGCTTGCAGACTATTTAGCTCTGGATGTGTGTTTAGTGCTGTCCTGACAGAAGAAGAATCTCCAAACCACAACCCACAATCGTCCAGGGCTGGCCTGTAGCAAACTCCTTTCATCTTCTTATTATTTCTGACTGGTTTGCTGGTTAATGTTTAAAATAAGTTGCGTTTGGTCTAAACCTTCCAATGAGCTCTGACTGTATGTTTGGTGATGTTGCTCTGGTGTCAAGCAGTCACATTTTGGCAGATGAACTCCATTCTTCTTTGCATCAACTTTGACCATCTTACCTGTAACTGCTGAAAGTAGGCATTCCCAAAGCATGACAGTCCCAATATCATGTCTTAATACTGAAATTAAATGGCACACAGTTGGTTGTTTAAGGCAATTTGCTGCACTGGATTTTATTTGGGACATAAGGCACCATAGGGAAAGTCTGAATTTGTAAGAATTCAGATAGGAAGTTGCCTAAAAACATACTAATCATATGTAAGATAGCACAGTGGCTGCAGCGAAAGTGTTTGAATAAAGCCACACACTTGTTCTAAACTCATTACCTACTTGGGCATAATTGCCTTGCAAATGAGTTAGGACTGCCAGAGTCACCGGGGAGACTTTTTATATCAACCACAAAATCCATCTGATTAAAAGAAGTTGTGCAAATGTACAAGCGAAGAAAATAGGGGGGAGAAGGACGGTACCTCTTGAGATTTTTAACCTGCTATTTCAACAGTCAGAAGTTAAGATTTAGGAGCTGCAGAGAAGTAAGAGCATTGGGGGCGTCGTCGACCAGGATGAGAACATTTAGACAATCACTCTTACATTAAGTCTTGTTATTCTGCATCACCAAACCAACCGGGGATTAGCGAGCAAATGTTCTTCTCTTTCTTCTCTCCTCTCCTTCTCACCTTGCTTTAATCCATCCACCCTAAGACTAATCCTTTTGAACATTCGGCAAAGAGCGAGGACAGCGGCAACATGATCAATTACTCACTTTCATCTCCCGTCTCAGTCTGCGACATCATGCAAACATCGGTACAAGCACGCATTCATTCAATTTATACTGCACTTCCTGTTTTCCCTGCTGTTTCTTTTCAAATTGTGCCAACATTTTTTTTTGTTTTGTTTTTGTCATCAATAGCACTTTACAATTCTGCAGCTCTCCTAAAAAAAAATTTAAAAATCACCTGCCTGTGTATCCTGACTATAAAGGAGCTTCTGTTTTCTCTCAAAGAAAAAAAAATCCATTCAAAGTTTGTGTTATCTAACTAGTATAAAGGCTGCATGCCTCCAACCTGTTTGTCATGTTTATGTTGAATAAAAAGCACACACGCACTGATTTGTCACTTCAGTTTCTATTCGGCAACAAGCTCTCCGACTCTTTGCACATTTGCTCATTATCCTATCTACTCAGGGCTGGGCTTCATGGAAGGATGCCGAGGATTCAGCGCTCCTTAGCTAATTCCTCTGCTGTGTTGCCACAGCCAGACCCTTTTCTTGCATTGTTTCTCTGTGGCCTATATAATGGCCAGTGTTCTGCTGAAAAGGAACCTGTGGGGGGACTCTAATAACCCAGATAGATAGTGCTGTTACATTTGTTTCGCAAAGTACTCTGTCTTTGCCTGCCAGTGCCCAGGTGTCCAACTCATAGCATTCACAACACTTCCTCTGCCATGTAAATTTAATCTATCACCCGGAGTAGAGGTTGAAACATAGGAGAAACGGCTGAAAGGGAGATAGGCTTTTGTCAGAAATCCCCTAAAGAGTGCCGCTACATGCCTTGTCATTTCTACGCTGTGGTGATTATTCATGTTTTGAGGTGCGACTTTCAAAGATCAGGTATGTAAATGTTTTCGTGTGCTCTTGGATCATCTGTCTCGGATCCAATGTCACTCTGGCAAAATATCATATTGATAATAAATGGCTTCCTGTTGTCTGCGGACGCATTCTGTGAAGCGGACTATGAAATGCCGCTTCACATTTCATAGCGGACTATGAAATGCATTATGTTTATGTCACACCAACTCTTCAGGCTTTACCTCCTTTGTAATTTTTTTCAACGTCAAGAAAAAAATAAAAAAACAGCGACAAGAGACATCCGATATCTTCAACCTCCGGCCTGCCCAGTCATATTGTCAAAGCACAAAGAAAAACAAGACACAGATAATAAAAGGTTAAAACTGGTGTTTAAGGCTATCCTGTCATTTGAAGATAACTTTTTATTGGAATATGTCGCTGGTTTCTGAGCAGCTGTTGGATTTTATTGCCCTGGAGCTTTGAAGCCGAAAAGTGCATATGTTTTATCTCAAGCTGACATTTTTGTGCCGTCAATACTCTTTCAGATTTGGTAGATTGGAAATTTATTAGAACTTCTGACTTTAGGTGACATGAACTGAAGCAGACGAGAACCATCTATTGATTGCAGAGCGGTCTGTAGTATTTCTAATGTGAAAAATTGAGTGTCTTATTGAATGTTGGGTAAAATCAGCGTCGTCTGGTTGCACTGGAGGATGACATCGCTGTTTGTGTGTGTGATGTTGCTTGGAGAGCACTAGAAGCCATTTGCCGTCACTTTTCTCCTACTTGTATTCTTAAGTTTTAATAATGCATCAGGTTAGCAAATGTAACATTACATTCATCTAGAAATTAAACAAAAATGTCCCCTTGTATAAATATATAGCAATGAAATATTTTAAAGGAGCCTTTTTTAGAGTTTTAAAATGTAAATGATTTTTTTAGAATAGAATAGAATAGAATTCAACTTTATTGTCATTGCATTGTCACAAGTACAAAGAAACGAAATGTAGTTTGCATCCATCCAGAAGTGCTATACAGGATATATATAGTTATTTACAGGTGTGCAAAGATGGTTATAAAATAAAATGTTCTGTTGAAATATAATATAAATATAAATATGGGAGCTATATGCACATATTATACAGATTATGCAGATTATACAGAATATACAGGAATGTTAGGAATGGATTGTATATATATTAGTAGGTTTATAATACAGATGATAATGGTAAATAAGATTTACAGATTATATACAGATTGTATACAGATTATGTATGTGTGTGAGGGGAACTGTCCGTGATTACTTTTTATAGTTATTGTTTAGCTTCTTCCTATTTTCATTTTAGTAGGTAAACTACTTTGTACCATGTGCTTTACAAGTACATATTATTTTTGACATTTGGCCTTTTTTTGATTAATTATGATAATAATAATTGTGAAATTTCATAAAGAATTAAATTGTAATTATTAAATTATTTTTATTTAATTGTACATAAGAGTATTTTTTGTGTTTGAACCTTTACGCCTGGTTATGATGTTACACCTGAATTTTCCTCATTGCGGGACAATAAAAGTTCTTTCTATTCTATCATTTTCAAAATATTTTAAACTTATTATTATGTTATGACCCCTCAAAAACGTCCTTATGATAAATATTAATTGGACTAAAACAACATTTACTGAAAGAAAGTTTCACAGAAAATAGTTATAAATTATTATTAGATTTTTCAGTGAGTTGATCAAATTTACATGCACTTCATTAATGAAGAACCAGCAGCCTAGTCAAAGTTCAGACCTCAATCCCAAATAGAATTTGCATCGGGATTTGAAAGTTGCTGTTCAGAGCCAATCCAGAGATGTGCAAACCTGACAGAGACTTATGCACACAGACTGTGATTGTAGCCAAAGGTGCATCTAGTTACTGACTTGAAAGGAATCGATATTTTAAGCAATCATTAATTTCATATTTTATATTTTTATCTAATTGCACTTTTTGTAGGAATCAGTTTTACGTTGACAATAATTTAGTTTTTGCATTTATTCTGTCATTTTGTAATTTGCATGCATGCCCTAAAGAAAAAAAGCATTGTTAAAATGCTTAATATCTTAAGCAAATCAAACAACTCTTGATTGATAAGTTTCCAAATTTATTGCAAAAGCACATCAACCTTCACAGCAGTGACATGTTATTCCTCTGCAGAAGTTTATTTACAGTCTTTGAAATCTAAAACTAGTTCACGGACACATCCTATTGTTGATTTTGGATGCCTATGAAAAAGGAAGCCGTGTCCACTGCTATAACAGTATGGCCAGAAATGAGAAAGTATATGTCAAGGTTGTCTCTAGTGTACAATTACAAGACCACAGGGCCTCTTCTGCTGTGGCAGATCAGACGAGGTGACCCGATAAACCCGCAAATTGACACTAAGCATCAAACGTCTCCCTAAAATATTTAAATGAGGGTTTAATTAACAGACTAATGCATGAAACTGAATGTAACAGCCATGAAATAAGATGTCGACCAGGAAAAGGAACAGATTTACTCATAAATAAGAAAAACTAAGATATGGACAGTTGCATCAGACGAAAGATTGAACACCAAAGCAGATCACATAAATCCATGTAGAGCCCTTGAGATAAAATGTGTCTGATTTAGTAAACACACCGAGTATGTTTTCAAGGCATCCCACAGCCATTACTGAACAGATGAAGCTGGGTTTTTTCTTCTCTCTCTCTTTTCTTTTTTTTGTTACTTCACTGCAAGCAGTGTGTGAAAATGATGAAACTCTGGGGGCTTTGTCTGGGCTGGCATGACAGATGACTCTGTCGTGAAAATAGGGCATTGTCCCGCGCTATCATTTATTATGAGTGCTGGCCAGGTTTGATGGAGGGAGTCAGGCAGGCAGGAGCACAGATCATTCATCCAGAATGAGGAGGTGTTTGTTGGTGGAGGTCTGCTCTTTCGTCGGTGGAAGAGGTCTTCCAATCGTCTGAAGATGGCCCGCGTTCAAAAGACGGAGGCTTGCCCAGGTCGACTCTGAGGAGAACACCATCCAAGGGCTCGCCGTGGAAATACAGCCTCCAATGTAAAGCTCAGCTCAGTATTTCAATAAGAATAAATGCTGTAGTCTATGTGTAATGATGGAATGTCTCAACTTGTTGTTGAATGGTTCCCAAACTTAACTTTTTTTCTTCTTTTTTTCTGTTTGCTATTTGGACCAGCATGTGGAAATCAGTGAGCTGGGGCTCAGATTTATAGTTGGCTGAACTGATCTGCCTCAGGGAAGTGTTAGCTAACCGAATGAGTGAAACAGAGTAAAGGACTCTATCTTGGTGTCACCTGGAGCTTCGCTTTGCTAATATATACAGCTATCTTTTAACATACCTCAGAGGAAGAATGTGTTTGGGAATTTCCACTGCTTATCATCAGTCAGATTTTCCACTAACGGTACAGGCTGAGTATTTGCAAATTTTAGCAAGTAATCTTCCTGAGCTCACCATAATGTTTCTCCACAAAAAGGGGGGGGGAAATGTCAGTGCATGGCAAGAAAAGAAAGCAACATTTTTCTTTTTTTAGCCAATTGCAATACTCTTCATTACTTTATAATGCCACATGGTTAATGTGGAAATTTCTCATTCAATAATCCAGTAATTCTTATATGTAGTGTTTTGTTAAATTATTTATACTCCTTGAACATATTTGGGTTTTTTTTTTAAATCAAATTATAACTACAAGCCTCAATGCCTTTTGGGGATTTAATGTTATAAACCAGCACAAACTAGTGCGTTACTGTGAAATGGAAGAACAATACAATGTTTAAATTTTTTTACAACTAAAAATCTTAAAACAATTTTACCTGTATGTCCATCCTTTGCTGATTTGTCCTTTTATTGCTGCTACAGGCGCAGGTCTCTACAGATTTTACATATTAATTGTCTGATTTCTTTGCCCATTGTCCAAAATGGTCTGGGTGGGCACCGTTTGAGGAGGAATTTTCACAGATTATTAGATTTGAGTCCAGACTTTGACAAGACAATACAAACACACGTATATATTTTCAACTGAACTAGGCAAACAGAAGCTCAGGCTGGATCGTTGTCCTGCTGGAAGGTGAACCTCCATGCCCAATCTCAAGTCTTTCGCAGCCTCTAACAACTTTTCTATCAACATGCTTTACAATTAGCTCAATCTAACCATCTCTAACCATCTTATTCCTCTCTGCTGACAAAAAAAGTTTTTCACAGCATGATGCTGCCACCATCCTGTTTTACAGTGGAGATGTTGTGCAGTGTTGATGTTCAGCATGTAGGCCAAAAAGTTCATTTTAGGTCATATCTGACCAGAGCACCTCTATCCAAAACTTCACTGTGTTCTGTGTTTGTGCTTGGGCTGCTGCAAAAAAAATCCCTAATAAATACACTGAAGCTGTAAAGTGATGAATTGCAAAAAAACAAGTTCAAAAGATATTTATACTTTTGCGAATTGCGGTATAGATTCATTTCTGCCGGATCAATGTAGAAACTTTCTGCTGTTTTATTTTTTTTCTTATTCGACAACCTCAGTGTGGCATGGTAACTTCAGAAAGAACTTTGAATATAGTTACAAACAAATAACCAGTAATGATGGATCAACTGAAGGAGGCAGCCAATTAACTGTAATTAACGCAATCAAAGTGCTCACAGAAAATAACTGTAATGATGTGGGAGTTGAGCAGATCTACGTCAAAGTCTCTGATTGTGCACATGAGTTCACGCACAGCCATTTATTTCTGTGCTTGTGGAAGTGTGTATGTGGAAAGAGAAAGCAGTTTTCGGGGGTTCTCTGACAACCGTTTTAAAAAATGCCTTTTGGAGAACAGATTAGCAAGAGTATTTTTACCTCATTTACCTGCATCTCTCTGCCAGGGCAGCTTGTTTACTTCAATTCAAACAATGGTGCAGTGAGCTCTTTGTAACTGACTAGAGGTAATGGATAGTTGGAGTGATAGACTCTTATTAGCATGGCTTTTAAATAAACTTGTGAGTGCTGCACTTGACAAAAAGGATCCTTGTCAACAGAAAAAGCCGCCATTTAGCCAAATCGGCTTTATCCACCTGCCATTTATGGAGAAATTCTGTGCATAGTTCTTCATAGAAACTCCCTGATGATAGTGGCCTGTTTCTGCAGAATATTGTTTCCTGCCAATTGTGGAAGAAAAAAACAAAGGTTTCAGAAACACAACAAAGTATTGTTCTGTTTTTTACACCTTTGTCTTTTAATATGTGGACTATTGAAGGAGTTTAAATGTTTAAAAGCTGGGTCTATTACAAACCCAATATATTTAAATAATTGCAACAAATTCTGCCCAGAGGACCGGTTCAGTCAGAATTACAACTAATCCTTTATTATAGTTACAATTTTGATAGTTTTGACATATGAATTTGAGTGTAGTTTAAAATTTTGACCATTTGTTAATGAGAGAAAATCCACAAAATCTTAAATTTGTTTACCTAGTTTTTGTGTTTTGTAATATTTCTTCCTACAGCACACTGCGCCTAACGAGGTGACAAGAAGGAACCTAAAAGATTCCTTTGAAGAGCCCTTAACACCTTTATTTATTCTACTAACGAAGTACCAAAATGCACAATTTAAAGTCATCGCATGGTTCGTGAATTTATATGGCTGCTTATAATGAGTTGTTTTCTGTAATTTTCTTTCTGGGCACCACAGGAAAGATCAATATCACAGATATTCAGTTTTCCATCCATACATTTTTAAAGTAGATTAAGTTTTGCCATAAATTAAAACCTTTATAGAGAACAGTCTATGCAGTCCAACCCTGCTGTAGTTGAAACAACATCTCGTTCTCTCTGTAAAATAATTGTTCTTCATTTTTACTTCCAGAACTCTTTCATCTGCCGAGCCCTACAGAACTTCACTGATAACCCCGTGCACAACTCATTAAGATTTTGTGAGAATAACAAACGCAGATAAGGCCATTTTCATTGGCGGATTATCTCAACGGTTTGTTCTCATGTGAAAGACGGCTCCAGTTGATTTCCTTTTAAAAATCAAGAGGGTGAACAAGATAGCGAAAAGTGTCTGTCAGAAGAGAACAAAAAAAAAAAACGCTTTCATTCACCAGATGATTCCATTCTACTCGTGTCCTTGAATAAAAGTAAAAATCATCTGATTCTAAATATCTTCTTTAAAGTTCCTGAATTTCAAAGGGACATAGTCACTTTGGTGTCAAACAACTAGAGATAATGTGTCAAGCAAGACCTGAAAGGGCTTTTAGTTTAAATGGTTACAAAATATGCATTTCATAGCTGTAGTCCATCAGTGGTGAATAAATGACATGACGGTGTTTCCAAAAAAAAAAGCCTATTTCTATATTTACCTTTATACATTTTTTTTTTATTTGAATGTAGAACGTTTTGTGTGGCTTTGCACTTATTTTTCTGAAATCATCTGATGAGCCCATCTAGTAAATATCTTTTTATGTGAGTTTAATTGAGATGTTTTCCTGTTCACTTACATTATGAATGTTTTGTGGATAATAATTACACAAGAAAATGATAATCAACAATCATACATGTACTTATTTTCCAACAAGTCAGACTGGTTTTGAGTAGTGTTGTGACATTTAAATGCAAAGTGCATTTAGCCCGAGAAACTCTGCTTTTATTCAAATTTAAAAAATAATAATTGAAAAAAAGCAAACGAAATGGCATTTCAATTAAAATGTGGCATTAGAATCAATTTTATACCTCTAGTTTTGAATACTTAAACATTTCACGTTTAAAGATCTAAAAGTTTTTGTTTTCTGTTTAACTCATTTTCTTTCTTGTCTTTGCGCAAAACTTGTTGGGCAGCATGAATTTAAACAGATGTGAGGGTGACATCGAGCTACAACAGAGCCAAAGGGAAATCAGATAAAGACAAATATTAAATATATTAAACATATTTCTGTAAAAAATGTGCACAGCAGTATTTGATTCTATTTTTAATAAACAGGAAATAAATCCAGCAACAACCTTATCCTTTTGTTGATCATCTACATATGGTAAGTTTGATAATGGCTCTTTGAAAATCTTCCTTAAAACACTATTTATTGCAGTTGGATTTTTACATTGGGAGTTTTCATTGACTGAATTAAAAGTCTGGGAAAATTGTGTTTTGGTGACAAGTCAACAGAAAATTGATAACTTCCTCATAACAGATTAATTAACAAATCAGTCATAAGAAACATAAACAAACAAAAAGATTCATCTTAAATTAACTTATAAAGAGGCAAAGAAGGAAAGAAAAACATTTAATTGTATTAAGAAATCCATCATATTTATCAAAGACACTTATGATAAAACCAAATAATTTTAGATCCCGATAAAGATCAGAAAATCATATCTTTATCAGGATCTAAAATTATTTAGTTCTATCATAAGTGTCTGTTTTTTTTAGACTTTTTTTTATTGTGAATACATTTTATATGTGATATGAAAAAAGTGCAGGCGCATTGCCAGTTTTGCATAAAATCAGTAAGATTTTGTCTACTCGAGATGGACGTCAGAAAACAAAGATGTTAAACAATCAAATCCACCAGAAGAAATGGGAACTGGCTGCTGACGCTGCTTTCTTTACCCTCTGATGACGCTACTTCAATTTTTCCATCAAACTCCCTGTCCTTCAAACAACAACAACAAAAAGCTACTTTATTTTGAAAGTTTTTAATTTTCTATTACAAGGACAGAAAATTATGATGTGCCACATTTCAACTTTAGCGCAGAGAAATGCTTTTTCTAGCTTTACCAAACGTAAATTGGAGTGTTTCTGTAAACACTCCAATTTTTGAAAGTAAAAAAAAAAATGTAAAAAGTATTAGTGGTAATATTTCACCTACTGGGCCACTCAGGATAAACAATTTTTAATGATCACAACACCTCAGTATTCAGTAAAGTTCTAAAGGTGAGTGTATTTATTTAAAAAAAAATCAGTCTGGATGAAGATTTTATTCACAATGAGCCACTTTGAGTGAAGATGCCAATGACTGAAGACTTTTGCACAGTGCTGTGGTTAAAAGGACAAATCGTCTAAAGCTGAGAAGCACTTTCTCAAAAGCAGCAAACTCTTCTTGAACTAATTATCCTTTCTCTCCAGAGCATGTCCTGGAACATGAACGAGCAAAGGAGAAGCGCCCAGGGACAGAGAGTCACTGCTGAGCAGGTGGGGAGCTGCACATGTACAGAGAGCGCTTTGTCAAAAACTAATTACCTTCTCAAATTAACTCAAAACTTTGAGGAGATCCTAAACTGAACATTTTAATATGGGGAACCCAAGATAGATATTGGGCTTTATCTGTTATGAAAATCAGCCTAATAACACTGTTAGTTTGCACTATGCCAATATGTTATACTTAGGTCAGATGAAGCAATAAGAACTTGGACATAAAAGAATTGCATAGAAGGTCAAAGTGCAATTAAAATCAATTTACCTTGACAGGAAGCAATTTAGACATGCGGTTGATAAATGAGTGCTGACTGATTAGGGTAATTAACTCAATATGTTAATTTCCAGTTATCTTTCGGTAGGTTTAAGGAATCAGTGGTTCCCCTGAGTGCCGCTGTGGGCACTGGCTGCTCACCTCAGTGTCCAGAGACAGTTTATAACCCACAGAGGTGTGCGTGCATTTGGCTAAAAATATACTAATTTAAATGACACATTCTTCAGCCTTCAGCAGCCTTTAGGAGTGACAGAGAGTTTCAACAAACTTAACAATCCTGCAGAGGAGGAAGGGTTATTCTCAGGTCCTCATGAAGTAGATTGTTAAGGTGCATTGGAAAGTGCCATACCTATATTTCTATCTTGCACAAAACATTTTAAAGTGCCAATCAAACATTGGTGGATAATGATCATCCCAGGCTGTCAGGGAATCACTTATTACACTGTCTGTTCCGTCTGAGACATTTTTTTTTTTCTAATTTGGTGCTTCAAGATGCCACCCTGCACAGCCATCACCACATATTAACAAACTGAATTGTTCTTGTTCTTCATTGCAGATGAGTTTAAAAGCTTCCACGCTGTATAGCGTTGGTATTTCACTCGAAAATGTCTACTTTTTGCAAAGGTTTAACAAGCTAAAACAAGCTGGGAGAAAGACTAAAAAAAGCAAGAAGACAGCCTGCAGGGCAGCTTCAGGAGCGATGGGAGTCCATTACAGCTTCTCCAACTCTCTAACAGGTAACACTGCCAGCCATATGTCAGGTGCTAGTGAATCCACATTTTTTGTCTGGATACCCTAATTATAAAATCTTTTCTGGCATAAGGGCCACATGCTATGGGCCATGTGTTGCTGTAACTGCATGGATATATAGATGCACCATGACAAAGGAATGCTTAGCTGCCACAGAGGCTTGAAAAGCACAAGTCCTGGAGCTACAGCAGCTAGCTGACATTTCAGCATGATACACTTTGGCATATAGCAAACCTTCAGTGGTCAGTGGCCCAATAATGATACATACCTGCACACATAGCTGCTGAAAATCCTAAGCCTCAATTTATTGGATTTTTTTATCTGGTCTGGATCAGGCTCAAACCCTTCATTTTGAAAGTCTATCCTTCCTGCCTGCTCCGAATGTGTGAGGGTTGTGATTGATCGATTTTGAAGGTGTGTGTGTGCTAAAAGCAGCTCTGTGTGAGCATAAACACTTCTAAGAGCAAATGGATACCAAGAAAATGTCACAATCCAAAAATAAAGAAACAATGCTACATTTTTTTTTTATTCCACCATAGGTTTTGGATGCTTAGATGCAATTGTATCTGCTTTTATGTTTTATACATTCCCCTTTTTTTTCTTCACTATGATGAATTGTCATTAAATTTGTATTAAGTCGTTGTGGAGAAGATGCCAGTGATGCTACTAAACCCCAGAACGCTTCACCTTCTGTCACCATCTGGCCTTAATGAATTACTTCTGTAAAACAAATAAGTTAAACATTGTGAAATCACCTCACTTGTTATAAATCACTGTGTTACTCTGAGAAGTAATCTGTCATCAATGTGAAATTTGTTTTTATTGTGAAATACCTCCAGTAATAAAGACATCTTTATTTGAACTTGGTCTTGGTGCTGCTTAGAGGATAAATATCATCAGATTTTAAAGCCAGAAAACCTCTATATACTCGATATATTACACATGAATAAAAACAATTGTTCTTTCTTTTGATTTGTATGTAATGTATGGTTTGTTGCGTCTCCATGCTACTGCTGCCAGGTGACATTTCTCTGGACTTCCTTCCTCACATTAAGGATTCAGATTTTTGCAGACGATTTCGTTACTTTTGCCTTGGGGAGATATTTCACTAATCACCAATTTTGACATCCTGACAGTTTATAGTAACTTTTAGCTGCATATCCAGTTGCCTTTTAATGGTTTGAGGTTTTTTGGCCTTTCAAGCTTTTTAATGTATTTCTGAATTTTGTTATGGAGATTAATATAATTGTCATGTGCTATGATCCTGAACTTTTCTAGAAATATACCATTTTGCAATATAAATCAGCTCTGTCTCAACAGTGGCTGAAATGTACTATATTGTCAAAACAAAACATTGTGCTAGCTTAGAGTTTGTAACAGTTACTGCTTTGTTTTAAAGTTGAGCTACAGAATATTTGCTTTGGAGTGAAGCTGAAAACTTTGCAGCCTCTCAGAGAAGTAGCATCGTCCCTCATGGGAATGTTTTTGATGACAGGCTCTGTCTTCCTCAGCTTAGAAGCTACAACTTTAAAATCCCTGAAGATGTTCTTTGAGATTAAGATCAGGGAAAACACATGGCCAGGTCACCGTTTCATTTCTTTTCTTTCTATAGAAACTCTTTTTTTTTACTTTCTCTCTGTCGTTTCAAACATTATGTTGATTAAATTCTGGAGACATACATCTGCTAGCCTTTTTATTTTTTCAAAGAACCACAGCTATTCAATTTAATTGATTTCAACTCAGTTTATTTATTATACATAGTACTGTTTCACAACAAAGCTCAACTGAACTTACAGGACAAATGGGTAAAGTTTGTTTCCAATCATGAGGTCAAAATGCAGGAGATTTCAAATGCTGGTTCAGCTAAAGGTTCAAAGTTAGTCAAGTTCTGGTGGAATGAGAAGGTCCAAGTTTCAGGATAATCCCGTTTAACATCACCTAAGTGGATTTTCAATTCATTACAATGTAAAATGTTTAATTTGAACTTATTAAATCATTTATTTAATGTCTATATTTTTTAGTTGCTGTATCAAAGCATATGCATAACATGTCTCTAATTTAGTAGAATGAGGTAAACTAGAAAACCAGAACAATTAAAAGACTTCATGTTGCTTTGATTTGTGATTTTAATCAAATAAATACAGTTTAATATATGTAAAACTTATTACTGTTAAAAACTATTAACACTGTTAATATATACAACCTAAAATACTATTTCAGTTTAAACTGATACAACCAGCTATATCAACCTTGCAATATTTAATGTTGTGCCTACTTTAAATATAAGACATTTAAGGTGGCTCGAGTAACTGCTAATAGGTCAGAAAATAGTTCCCATGGTAATCATCCATGGTGTATGCCAGAGAGGGCAGATATTTTATAATATATATGTAATATATATTTACTGCTTTGGGTTGAACTGATTTAACTTGGACAAGAGCAACAGCATTTTGTTTCCCACAGGTCACTATGCTGCTGCTAGCTGGTTTTTGTAAACACATCACATTTCATGCATCCTTACTCGATCGGATGGCTTCCTCATCATGCTGGTTGTTTATATATATTTTTTATATTTATGACAAGCTCTTTATTTCTTCCATTATTCATCAAATGTTATCCTTTTCTCAAATTAAAACAAAAAAAAAGCTGTTGTTGCAAGCTTAAATTTCTAAGAGCAACAGAGTTCATTACATGCAGCATTCTCAAATATTCTCTTACTATAGGGATTCTATGAAGATCTATTCTCTTTGTTGGTTCCAGTTCGGTTAATGCTATGAATAATGGACCACAAGCCTAAAATAAAAATATGTTTGTTTAATATGAACATCTTTTCAAAAACTCATCATGCATCTTTTAGTTATTTTATTATTATTTTATTTTTTATTTTATTTTATTATGGTTATTTTAAGAGTTTATGCCACCAAGCAAAGAAGTAATCAACAATTTGATCATCATCATTGGGTGCACTTTTAAATTACTTAGCATTTAAGTGCTAACACACACAATTGTGCTTCATCTGTCTCTGTTTATTTTTTTTATTATTCTTTTTTTATTATTTCTGCTGGTGAAAGTTGAATGCATGCAGGCGAGGAAAAGTGAGGGACTTTATTCAAACGAGGCAATCAAGCAGAATTTCTGTCAGATCCTGATTTCAGCCAGAGTTGAATAGAGACGCACAAACACACAAACACTTTCGCAATGTGCCCAGGGCGCATAAACACAGCCTGCACAAATGTTCCAGCGGTCAGATTGGTGTGAATGACGTGTCTGAACACTCTGTCAGCCCGATTTAACAAATATTATTCCGGTAAAACCTTTTAAATTTATATGTTTATAACCACTCTATCCAGCCCTTCAAGCACTGTCAGTGTTAAACAAACCCACAAGTAGTGAGGGCTCTATAAATCCCAGGACAACTTGATAAAAATGCAATTAACCTTAGACAGTGTTGAAGAAGTACTATATGTGGAAAAAGACAGAGAATGAAAAACATTTGAACAATAACATAGTTCTAAAAATCCTTTATATTTCTTGTGTAATAACACTGAAATTGTTATTCATGGATGTGAAAAATGTAATTCGTGCAAAGATCAAGTATGTGGTTCATATACTGCACAGTGAGCCAGTAAGACAAAATTTCTGCATAATTTTATTTTATTTTTTTTTTTGGGGGGGGGGGGAGGTCGGTCTTATTGGGCTTTTCAAATAATTCCTGAGAAATTTTAACTTGTTTTTTACCACTTTTTGTTTTATAAATCTACATGACTTTTGCTCTTTGAATTTAATCAAATAAATTAACATTTTGCTGATAGTCTAATTCATCTAGATACGCCTGTGACGTTTTGAGGCACTGTTCGATTGTCATTCACATCCAGTATTTGAAATGAGCTGATCGATGCAGAGGCCTTCAACGGGAGCCGGCGCATCTCAGCTTATTCGAGAGCGTCCTTATCTCGCTCTGTCCCTCAGGCCTCAAAGCCCTCGGTTACAATCCGGGTTCAAATGTTAACATGTACACCTACACGGGACTAAAACTTGTGCCTCCAAATCCTGAAAGGGGAGTGAAATTATCTCCTTGCCCAGGGTGCACAGACACCAGGCGCAGGAGCACAAATGCACCGTTTGCAGATAACGGAGGAGGCCAAAGGTATCTGCAACACGCAGAGCTCAGATAAGATTTCATTGTGATTACGCCCTATCAGTCTCTGATGATCAGCTGTTTGGGTTTCCAAGAGTCAAATCACATTCAACATTTTCTGAACTCGCTGTCTCTTCATGGCCATCTTATGTATATTAGGCAGAACAAGGTGCTTCTTTATGGGCAATGAAATTACTGCTGTTGCATCAATTATGTTGACTTGCATGGCTAGCAAAGACACATTCAGGTTCCTAATACAGCACTATTTAGCTGAGTAGATTAATTTACACATGGATTCCTGTGAAGAAATGCTGAATGGTGCTAAGTAAAGGATTTTATTCACCACGTGTGGTTTCCTTGCAGAGGTGCAGCTGGAGCTTTGTTTCAATCAATAGTGATATAACGGGGCTTTAAAACGGAGAAATGTAAATGAAAGCATTCAAGTACACACACAGACACATGCACTGCATTTCTGAGAGGAAACGTCTCCAAAAGCATATTATCATTTGACCCAATTGGAGTGTTTTTTTGACCTACATATTGGGTTGATCCTCCAGGGTTCACCCTTTTTGCACTTGTTAAGCGTGTACAGTGGCATACCTCTTTGATGTGCAAGTATCGATTGTAAAGATACAAGGTTCTCGACTGACCTATAGCATATTGATTCGAGAGCTCCCTGCTTTCTAGCCTCATCTCCGACTTGATAAAACTGATTTTGAAATGACCTAGAAAAATAAGTTTCGAGATGAAAATAATTTGCGCGAATGCATGCTTCGACTCCTAATAGTTTCATCTATAACAGTATTACCTCTACTGACCTGCTTTTTCCCCCTCCACATGTCTAAAGGCAACCTTTGCCATTCTTTAGAGGGTTTGTGGTGAAATGCTGCATTTGGCCTTTTTTTTCCCTGCACATTCAAAGGTCATTAGGTCATTTCAAATCTGCAGGTAATGGAGCTGACAGGGTTCATCTGAGCTTAGTTCTAGCTGCCTGAGGGGCCCCGAGTGAGTTCACGTTATCTACAACCAGCACTCAGATACAACCGCACAGCTCAGTGGTTCGGTGATAAGTAGAAGGATGGCTTGGCGAGTTCAATTGTTTATGCAAATGAGGAAGTGTATGTATTCTGGTATAAAGTTTAAAGCTTGAGGAGAATGAGTGTGATTAAAAATCTAATATAAGAAAAAAAAAGTCTGACATGTCTAAGAAAATGGGATTTCAAATGAGAAGTTATTTTCTCATGTACAGGTATTTCATTTCAAGTCCAAGTCAAATCTCAAATCTGATGAAGTAAGAAATTCATAAAATTATAATGCATGCCGTCTAGTCTGCCAGTGATGACACATGGCAGTGCATTAGCAATTCAATTTTGCGTTGCGTGTTCTTAGGCAATCATCCAAAAACAAAATTACCACCCAATTTATATCAAAAGCTGAAAAAATGGAAACTTTACTCTATTGATAATAAAAATGTGGATTATGTTTAAGTAAAAATAGCAGCAACTGATTTTAACTTGTTAATATAATAATAATTTCAGAATAAATCAAACAAGCCACTTTTTATTTATCTGAGTATTTGCCTCGCTGAAGTCTGCCAGTCGCATCAAAGTATCAAACCACCCGATCACGAGTCGCGTTCGCGACGCCATATTTGATGCTGTTGCATAACTGATAGTCTGATGCAATATAGAAAAGGTTATTTCCTTCTTGACAGAGCTGCAGCAGACTGACGGGTCCCAGTGGATCTGGTGGATGGATACAGTTCACAGCCTCAGCCAAGGTAACTACACATAAACACAACTGTTCTCTGCCTGAAAAAACAGCAGCAAACATAACTCTCTGTTGTGAAATAGTAGACTGTTCATATATTTGTATGTATTGCTCTAAGCCAGGGGACTCCAACCCTAGTCCTCAATAAATACTGTCCTGTAGGCTTGAGATGCATCCCTGCTCCAAGTTAAATCAATAATCAATAATTACCTCTTCAACATGCCAGTGAGTTAGGCAAAAGCTTGATAAGGAACGATCAGGTGTTTGCATCAAGGTTGCATCTACAATCTGCAGGAATCAGATCTCAATGACTAGATCTGCTGTCCTGCTCTGCACGACTTACAAAACTTTAAAAAAAAAAAAAAAAAGTTCATTTGATTACAATTAATTATCTTACTTATTGTTTAGGGCATTTCACACTGGAATTTTTTGCAGCTGTTGGCACGTTTGGCTCCATGACTCATCAAGAGAAACCGTTGGTATAATATTTGTGCCTGAGTGGGTGAAAGATGACTCCAAAGGCCGGCGGTGGGAAAGCAGTAAATCAGAGAAATAAATCTGTATTTACTGATTGTTTTTACACCAGTTACATCCAAAGCACAAATAAATGTGTCCAGACCTACACGCGACCTCACAGGAAGGTTCTGCATCACTAGGTTTAATGTGAAAGTCCACATTGTGTTATGAAAGTCTGCATGCGTGTGCAGCTCGGGCTGTGCCAGACAGAGAGCAAAGCTGGCGGAGGAGGCAGCGATAAAAACCTATTGCTCTCGTTTTATAGTTGCTGCATCCGCATGCAGTCATTGTCTGGTGGCTGCACACCCAGAGGATGCAGCCCAAAAGTGTTTTAAAATAAATAATACCCCGGCACAGACTTCCTGTGAGTTAAACCGAGTTATTATTTTACTATTATATAGAGAGCCAATCACAAGATTTGTTTTCTAAGCAGAACATTGATTATATATATATATATATATATATATATATATATATATATATATTTCTATATTTCTATATTTCTCCAGTATATATTTTTAAACCCACATTCTTAAACTGTACAGATTCAATTGAAGCTTGTGATCAAGCTGTTTAGAGTAACTTGCATGGAAACATCAAACAATACATTTAACTAATTTTATTCACATTTTATGAATGCCTTCTTGTCGCCTTGACAACCACTGAAAGAGCTGTGCAATCAAATATATATGCAGTACGTAAATATAAACATATGTTCAGCTGGGCACAAAATTAATTGTTGGGTTGGGTTAGGTTGCCCAAAATCTCTTTAATATGTGTTTAAGTTTCTATGACAGGAGTGTTCATAGGAATTGTGACCATTCTTCTCAAACCATATTTGTGAGGTCAGACACTGGTGTTGGACAAGACAGGACTAAAAGAGTCTCATTCTCTCAGAATAAAATCAACACTCTGTGCAGGCCATTTAAGTTCTTTCATGCCAAGCTTCCTAATCCATGACCTTATGGACCTTCTGTTGTACACTGATGCTCAGGCTTTGTTCTGGAACCAAAGGACCGAGCCCAACTTCTGAAAAACAGCCCCGCACCATAATCGGCTTTTTATCAAAATTTACACGTGACAACATGCAGTTGGGCATCTGCCAAACCCAGACTGGTTTGTCTGCACCAGGAGGTGCAGAAACAAGGTTCTTGATTTTCCAAAAGAAACCAAGACTGTTATGATTTGTGTGTGTGGTTGTGCTTATGTGTGCGTGTGGGAGTTCTTCCCTGAACAGATGATCTCTCCTGGAGGGCATGTCCACCTGTTACAGTCTCCACACCTGACTGAAATTTTTCCATTATCTGCGATGGCTCTTCTGCACCAGATGAGCCACCGTTCCTGCTAAAATCAAGCGAAACTGGACCGCTTGACTTTTTTTTCCTAATTATGCTTTCTTGTCCAATCTGCTTTTGAGCTATTGTAATGTTTTTTGAATAGTTTTTAATGTATTTATATTTACGTATTCTGTGTGTGCTTTAAAGTAATGCTTTCAGTGTACTATCATACTGCTGAAATAAAATGATAAGTTTTAAGGTTTTTTGAACATTTATACCCAAGGTGCTAATAAATGTCAAATGTGTCTGTCTGTTTAGCTGGCATGGTTCACTTACAGGCATTTTGGTTATATGCGTTCTCAATATTTTCATAGATATACTTCTGTTTTGATCCGGGAACTTTTAACCTGAAAAAGAAAAACGTGTTCAACGCCTTGTAGAACAAATAAGAAGACCTTTATTTAAATATGACCTTGCTCAAATATCAGTTAGATTTTTTTTTGTCTATGACTGTAATAATCATAAAGATTTTAGCAGACTTCCAACACTTTCAAGTCTGTGGTGCGCAGTAGGGAGTGGGCATTCAAATTAGAACCTGATGAGAGAGTATAATGATGCTGCTCCATGGTTCAGCCTACATCCAGAGGGGCCAAATATCCAATTAGAGCAATCTCTGTCTCCCTCTCTCGCTCTCTCCCGATCAGTGAGGTAATTACTGGAAACCCTGCATGTAAATTCAATTCAAGGAAATACCTCTGGAGAGACGACTCAAAACAACACACCAAAATGTCACTGCTGCTCCATTCCTACTTTTTCATGTGCGTTGGATTTAATCCATCATTTTGGCGTTTGCTGAAAAAAAAAAAAAACTCAGATTCTTATTTTCTTTGTCCAAAGCATTGCCAATTTTAGCTAAGTGCAGCTTATTTGTATGCGCATTAGCTCAGCTTTAAACAGTGGCTGTGACATGATGCTAATTCCTCCTTTTTGCACCCTTTTATGCAATTCAGAACATGAAAGGTTGTTGCCTCCAAACAGGGCTGGATCTACGGCTGACAGGTGGGAAAGGGCAGCTGTGTACAGCTGATTGGTGTTGCGATAAGAGTGAGAGCTCGACTTTATTTCCTGACCTTTTGCAGCTTGCCTTCTCGGCCCTGCTCTTCAGTCAGTACCACTGATCGGCCTCACAGCTGTGCACAGGCCTGAACTTGCAGCCGATCCAAACGGTCTCTGTTCGCAGTTTGTCTCTGTAATATGCCCAACCCTGTGCCCTGCCTTTTCATCTTCACACTAAGATAATGCATCGGATGTGGCGGGGCAGCCTAGCATTGGGGACTTCCTAGTGAATACTGTAGATTGGGCTGTATGTGCTGCTGCAGCAGAGACAAAGACACCCCTACTTCTTTTTTTCCTGGTTATGATTATAGACAGGTGTGTCACAGTGCAAGGAACCCATGCTGTTGGATCCTTTTGAAACCTCCCGTATTATTTGTCTCAATCTCAGTGTCAGCTATTTCTTATGAGGCGCAGTCACACGTCATTTGCCCTCACACTAATCATTCCTCTCCTCTGGCTCAGTCTCTCCAAACACAGCCTCTAATTGCTTGACCTGAAATAACCACACTCATTGGCTGGGTTAAGATCAGGTTAACCTGTGTTTTACATGCCATAATTATCCTTGACACGGTTTTGTTTGATGATTTGAATCCGGTGCCGCAGCAAAAAGAATTTTTAAATTAAATTGCAAAGCCCTTCCACTTTAATGATGTATGGCGCCTTCAAGTTGGACGAAACTATCTCCAAGCAGATTTACTTCTGACATGCGAGAAGAACCTGGGAAATGTGAAATGAAAAGAAGCAGCCAAACATAAAGCTGGAAGTGTATACCCATCCTCCCCACCACCCTCCAACAGCTGAAAATGGCACAAAACCACCTGCTGAAAGTCAATTAACATAACCCTGACATAGAGCAACACTACAGAGAGATACAAACATCAAATTTAAATTCAGGGAACCTGCAGGCATTCAGATAAAGCCAGCACCAGAAACGGTACAATTTACCAGCAAATAGAGAAAATATGGATAAAAACATCCATGTAAGGCTTTCATATATTTCTTTTTTTACCCAGGTTAAGGAAAAACAGATTGTTATTGAAAAATATTTGGCATCTAACTTAGAGAGAAACTTCTTAAATACTTTGGTTCAAAACTTTTTCCGTCCAAGAATTTAAGATATTTCCCAATTAACACTCTATATCAACATCTTATTCACGTTTGCTTCGGTTTCTGCCTCTCTGCTGCAGAACATTTGGCTTGTGCAGTAAAAGATAAAAGGCTTTTTGACCACATCACACTTAAATGGCCACCTGGACAGCAGAATAGACTACCTTTCAAGTCTTGATTGCAGCCACATAGGCCCTCACTGTGTTTTCATTGTTTCCAGAACATCACAGTGCTAGTAATAGGGAGCCATTGTGTGCTCGGGAGGCCCTTTTCAACTCCAATAGAAATAGATTGCTGCAACTCTGCATTGGATTGTGGGTGCCAAAGCGGCGTGTATTGGGTCCCAGAATTAACTGCTGCTTTCTAAATACAATTTGCATTAATTAGCAGATTGTTGGTTTCACAGCTTAGTCTCTGCTGACTGGGAAATTAACCTGCTTTCTATGGGTAAATTACAGGTCAGTTAGGATTTACAGTATTTGACTAGCTTTTTCAGCCTTTCTCATCCTCAGAGATGTGTGGACGGTTCAGAAACTCCCGGATCTAACCACACTATGTTCATTCTACGTGGGAGGAAAGAAACACAAATAACATTAACCTTTGCAATAGCTTTTGAGATGCATATATAAAGCCTTGCAGAAGTGTTCATGGCTTGTTTTTCATTCTCTTGTTACAACCACAAATTTCAATATCAAGCACGGCTTCGCAACGTGTACGCATACGGAAAAGGAGACGTGGTTTTCAAAACACATCTCAAAAGTGAGACATTCATAGTTATTCACACATGCTGCTGAGATGCTTTTTTTCAGTACGACGTTGGTCAGAAATGGCGAGAAGATGAATGGAGATAAATACAGGGCAACGTCCAAGCTGCCAGACTGGTGTATTTATAGCCAAAATTGCTTTTTTTTTTTGCTTAAAAAAAAAAAAAGCTAAGAGGTCCCTCTGAACACATGATTGAGGCTCAGTGGCAAAGGTTATGTGTTCAGCTAAAGCTTTCTTCAACGTCAACATCTGCCCTTGGGCAAGGCTTTGAACTGCATGTTGCCTATTTACACTACCTGCAGATCAATTGGTCAATGTGTGGGTGTTATGGATGCTGCCATGTGAATCAGAATGTAGAGTAAAGGCGCTTTGAGTGATCAGTGTGACTACAGGAGCACGATGTGATCTATTTATCATTATTTACCCCACAGTGTAAGAGATGAGGACTCTCTTGAAGAAGAGTTTTTTTAATCTCAATGGGATTTTATACTTGTTAAAATGAAAAAGAAGAAAGATGAGTGTGGCAGCATCATGCTATGGGGATTATTCAGCAGGTAATGGGGAACTGGCCAGAGGGTATCAAGAATGTGCAAAATACAAAGCCTTCTGGGACGTATCGAGGTTCCATCTCCTGCAATAATAGAATACTCATGAATTAAATTTAATTTAACTGAACATGAAAAATTTTCAAATTAAGTTAGAATGTCCTTGTCATATTTCTGATTTAAATTTAAATGGGAATCCACTGCAGTACTTAAAAACTTCTGTTCACAAGCAATCTCCATGCAATATGATGGAGCTGGAGCTATTTTGCAAAGAATCTTAAGAATCTCAGTCTGAAGATATTCAAAGCTGGTAGAGACAAATCTTAAAAGACAGTTCGAACTTCAATCCAAGGTGATTTTTCTTCCGCTTTATAATTATTTGCAGCTATAGCTGTTTTTGATACATTAAAAAGCCAATAGTAAACACCAAGATTTCTGGCTGTGACCAAGTAGAATTGAATCTGCTCCTGTTTCTTTAAATGTGGAAATAATAGAATGGATTTTATAAAAAAAAAATAAAAAAAAAACTTCAAGATCTGCTGTCGCATGAGTAAGAAACATGAATCTAGGCAAAATAAGACATTCACCTATTCAATCGTCCCTTACAAGGAGAAGTCTACAAAACAAAGTGATGGTAATATTATCCTCCGGCCAATTTTCCACAGCTTTGCGGTCACTTTAAAAACACCCATCACTTAAATGGGGCACATTCTCGAAAGGTCACTAAATCATAGGAGCATGGCCTTGCGGGACTAAGATTTCTTGCAATATTCACTTTGACAAGTGTTGTTGTCCCATGAGTAACACTTCATGATAAAGTAACTAAGCAGATCTGCTGTGTGCCTGACTCTCCTGTCCAGCAGGCTGTGTGAAGAGCCTGCATGTGGCATCAGGTCCCTGATGGCTGAGAGGAGAGGCTCTGGATTCACTATAGATTTATGTTCACACACATGATCAGTGTCAGGAACCTATAGCTGCAGATGCTGCTGCTTTCCTCCACTGTCTGAAAACAGCTTGTTTATTATTATGATTATTATTCCCATTGTATTTCCTTTGATGCTGTTAATGTTAAAGGCATATTGGGTTGGATCATTAAAATACATGTACTCACTCTCACACAGATAAAAATCACACTTGGCCCAGAACCTGCAGAGACACTGAACCTGTGAAAACTGCAATGCTGCTGGAGTGTGAAGCTTAGGATCTTTTTCTACATCACCAGCTGCAGTGACTGTGAGAGTTTCATCATATCACATTTTTCATATAAAAAATGAGTTAATTTTCACTACTTCAACTTGTCCAAAGTCTGCTTTTCAGGAACTGTTTTGGTGCAAATCTACAGTAAACCTCCCATGTCTGTTCACATGAATGCTTTGGTATATAATGAAATGGCCTCTTTTTTAAAAAAAAATTAGTTATTTTCTTCCTAGAGTGCTGTCAAGAGATTTCAGCGAACCATGAAAGAAATTCTGAAATCACCCATCACTGCTGAATGTCAACATTTAGACCTTCACTGGGATACTGCAATTATTCATTCATATATTTTTTCATGTTGTTATGGCAAGTATACAAACTCTTTCAGCTAGAAATGAATTTACATTCCGTTGCCTGCTAAGCTGATGATGAAATAACAGAGACCACATCTGTCTGTGCTTTAGCTTCGGTGTTGGGAAAATAAATGTTTGCCCTTATATGCTGCTATTTATAAAACTAATCTGACCAGTGTCAAAACCCACCAGACTGCATGCAAAAATTTGAACTGTCAATCTCTTTTCTATCAGTGTCTCTCTAGCTTTATATTAGTGAGGTTTCATATACATACCGTATATATGTAATATGTATATAATCTATAATCCCCCTTAGTAAATATCATTAGGAAACTACCAGAGCTCAGTCCATCATGACAATGAAAGCAACAAAAAAAAAAAAGACGCTGCAAAAAAACCCAAAAAAGGTTCTGTTTGACCTTTTGATATTTTCTCATTTGGTTTCCTTTAGTGAAATGCACAGTTTGCAAAGAAGTTACATATGGATCAGAGAGATATCATTAAAAATCTATAACTGTTTGGACAATTGACTCTCATTGGATTATTACCTATCTATCACAGCGACTGATTGAACGGATTATCCAGCTGGTGGTTTTGAAATGCTTGTGGACTCACAAGATGGCGAAGGAATGGCAGGCGTGATGATGTCACACCCAGAATTAGAGGTTCAGCTCAACAGGAAACTAGCGGCTGTAGTGTTTTTTGGCAACCCTTATTAGTCTGACATACTTTTAAGTACCCTGAACACCACTGTTAATGTGTTTCAGTCTAGAGCTGATAACGACATGAACAGAACAAGCTATGTTCTAAACACAACAGCATTAATGAAGTCTTAGCATTAGCAGATATTTTAGCCTTAGCAGTAGAAGCTGAGATAATGAATACACAATTTAGCACATTTAGAAGGACTACACGGGCATAGCTTGTGAAGGTTAGTGAAAGGGAATGAAGGAAAAACACAGCTGTAATGGAATAAACTCCTGTTGTAGGAGTAAAGTGACTCCTGTTTACCAGTCATCACCTCTGCAATAAAAATATACATACATCATTGGCCTGTTCGCACTCAAGCAAACACAGAGAAATAATGTAAGTTGTCTTATTGTAAAACAACTTTCTCTGCCCAGACCCGACCTCTCACTCGAACCATTCTGGTGAACAGGAAGATGTCCTCTGGGCTAATGAGAGGCATTGAGGTGGTCTAGCAGCTAGGAGGAACTGGTCAAGTAGGCATGTGGGACCTTGCCTATCTGGCATAAGAAGATGCAGTTCTTATGCCATCTTCTCAGAGCAGAGGAGAGGAAACCACTTTGTCTGCATGGTTACAGTCTCTTCTTAGGAGTGTGTAATTTTTTCAGTTGCTTTTCCGAAAGGATCTCAAACAAGTCAGGTTCAGGCTGATTAGCCAGTATGTAGTCACCGGATACACAAACAGTAAACTCAAATTTTGGATCTGAGGTTTCTTTGAAGATACAGTAAAATAATGTGATGGATGTGTCCCCCGGAGCAGAATGTAGGTTTTAGGGGGAAAGAGAGTGAACGCTGCTGCACGCCAGGGTTTTGTTGTTTTCTGACGTCATGGGGATTCCCACTGTGACTCCTCCTTCCTGGGAGCATGAAAATGGGTTAATACTGTGGATGTTGGGATTCCTTTTTACCAGTCTCTTCTAATATGCATGTAGTTCAGTCCTTCTTTGTTCCTTTCATGCCTGGGCCTAACAAAAGAAGACCGTAATATATTATTAGCTAATTATTGCACCTATTTAAATCCTAACAGTTTAATAATATGAGAGCTAAATGTTGGTCCAGGTGGAAATTAAAACCAGCTTTCCTCTCATTGTTGTCCTTGTCATTTCCCTTCTCTAAATCTTTTCTTCTAAAGTCATTCTGCACTTATAGGACAAAATATTAATGCAGAATTTCCCCACAATATTAAACGCCACAACATTGAACAGACTTAGGTTCAAAGGAAGCTGCATCACAACCATGATTATTGCTGATTTTATCCACCGTTTGGCTGCAATGTGTGGAAAAGGGAGGCTGACTAAAGTGGTGGAAAATCAGCGGCAGTAGAAAGCAAGCAGGGGGAGCAGGTGACCTGAACTTCAACAGGATGGAGCCAATTCCCCCTGAGGAGTAAACATTCAGTAAAAGCCAAGCAACTCGTATCTGTGGAGTAAATGGGCAGCAGAGTGGAGAATGCCCCCCCTCAACATGGGCAAGGTAGAGTGTCAGAATATCTGAAGCTGTAATTTCCGTTGAATGCTGCTGCACTCGTCATGAAGCAACTCTGAGCAAAGAGATGAAACCTCCCCAGTAAGGTTATTCATCAATAACCTAGAAAATGTTATTTTATCAAAACATTGGCAAAAAAAAAAAAAACAGTGCTCAAGAATGGTATTTGCCAACTTGTCATACTTTCATGCTTTAGGTTACAAAAAATGTTAATATCAGAAAAAGACAATTGGAGTCAGTACAAACATCAGGATTTAAATCAGGATTTTCTGTATTAAAGGAAATCACTATCCGTTTGGCTCTATGCGAAAAAGCAATCACCACCACCTTTAGTAGGTAATGATAGGAAACTAAGAATTCTCTTAAATAGGACCTGTCTGACATCTCGAAGTAGGCTAAAATATATCAAAACGCAATTTATAATACCTTGATCCAAGGAAAAAGAGTTAAGAAAACATATTCATTAACAGTTATCTGTCTGGGAAAAGGTTATAAAGTCTCTTATGAGGATTTGGGATTCCAGTAAAACACACTGAGAGCCCTTATTCACAAATGAAGAAAAAGCAGAGCAGTGACATACTTTACTTTCCTATGAGGCGGTTGGCTTGACAAAATTACTCCAAGAGCTTATTGATAACTTATCCTCCAGGAAGATTAAAAAAAAAAAAGGACTAAAGCAAATCTCAGTCACGTCATGCTTTTGTTGCCTCACTGAAAGTCAGTGATCACAATTCAACAAAAAGCAACTGGGCAAAAATAAACCCATACATGAGTGAATCTTTCAAAGCAAAACTGAATACTGACCAAAAAGAGGTTGCCTCACATTTGCCAGAAAACATTTGGTGGATCCCCAAGAAAAGTGGCACAACAGATTGTATGGTTTGAGCTCATAGCTTTTTTATCATAAGGACAATTTAACTTGAATTGCTTTTCCCCTTAATAAATAAAGACACTTTAAAACTACTTTTTTACTTACTTAGTTTATCCTTGTTTGATTTTTTTATGGTCTGAAGCATTTGAGGCATTTAATTGTGCGAAAAAGGCAGGCAGTTTGCTTCTTACACCACCAGGCCTCCATGTCAGCTCTACCTGAAATAAAATACTTATTATCAAAATAAAAGTGGCACACAGTGGTAGCTTGCCTAAAATTTGCTAAAATAACTTTTTTATTAAATGTGATCTAATTTGAAACCCTCTTCTTTAGTTGTTATGAAACAGCCACATTTTAAGGCTGTTGTTATCTGACTCTTCAGACCATTGCCTTGTGCTAACTCATCTAAAGCGTGTGAAAAATAAAGCTAGACACCTCTTGATAATTGCAATTCTCTCTGGGAAGAGGAGGGCAGCCATCTGTGAATGGCTTAAGAAATAATAACATGCTTAAGAGCTTCTTGAGGGAACCAAACACATTTATTTGTGTGAAGAGGCAGGTTTCAAAAGTCCCAAATGAACCAATGACTTTATGTATTTCGGCTGAACAAGCTGGGTTTGACGCTCTGCGTGTGTAATAACAAAATTGTGCACAGTCTCAGGGTCCAGGCAGGGGGGTTGTGCGTTTTTCCAGGAGGTTGAGGACTTCCTCTTGCCTCCAATATGACACTCCAACAGTGCCAATCCCTCTTTCTATTTGCCTCCTCCTGCCCCACTCTTTCCTACACACCTTCCTGTCTAGTTTTAAAACCCTGCTGGGATAAGCATGCTGAATTAGAATGATTTCTTTTTTAATTACTTTTCATATTAAGTGCAATCCAAAGTGCATGCATTATATATGTACGTTTCACTCCACATACAGATTAAAATGTTGCAGGAGAACCTTGCCTGAGGAAATACCCAAATGCAATTAATTTGATTTTACAAAGGGAAAAAATTCACACAGCGGACTGCTTTGGAGAATAAAGAAGAAGGGGAAAGTATTTTTGCAATAAAGGTGGATGTAGGGTTTATTACTTAAATGTTGAGTAAAAAAATAAAAAAAATAAACATTTTTCCTCAATTATCTTTGCATTTACTGCAAAGAAACATTGGTTCATCTGGGTTCATGTTTTATCTCATTGCTTTAGTTCCAGAATAGATACTAGAATACCAATTTGTGGTAGTAACAAACGGGGTACCAGGCTGCGTTTTTATTCCTGCCAGTACTTGAGCGCTCCTTTACCCACTACATTTATGTAGAGGGTTACTAGTTAATTGTTGCATAACTTTGTAAGGAGAGCATTTATTTTGCTATTTTTGGCTAAATTGCAAATTACATTGTTAGTCTTCATAACTCATCTATGTTGTTGTGGCAGAAGCACTTTTTCCTTGTATTGTCTCCACCCAGCACTGACTTACTACAAACTCCAACTACAGGAAGACTTTCAGGATTTTAAAAATGCATTTGACATTTAATATTCCATTCCAACAACAGCTTTTAGTGTTATTTGCATGTGTGCAAATAATTTAGAAGTGAGCACTCAGCTGAAATAAGAATTGCTTTTTGTGGTGCGATTTAAAACATTTCTTGGACATGTCACTTTTTTGAATTGACAGAAAAGGTTTTACGTTTGAGTGACTTAACAGTGAAGACGTGTGATCACTTTGCTCAGGCATTTTAAAACAGGGAGGCTACTAGTGGAAACTGACATTAGCAGGTTATTTAAACTCAATTCTATTCAGTTTAGTTACATAGCACCAATTCACGAAAAGGTCTTTTCAAGGCACTTTACAAAAAATAATTTCAGTTCAGTCACATATATACTCAATTGATTCTAGCTATCAAACAGTGCTTCAAGTTTACTTAACTATTCAAACTAGTTTATAAAGTTTTCAGTCTAAGCAAACCTAGCAGATTGCATCAAGTCATTGAGTTGGTGGAGAAAGACATGCAGCAAAGGCCCCAGGATCAGGAATCAAATCCTGGATAGCTGCTTCAAGGACCAGTGTCTGTACTTTGAGAGTCATTTCTGATTCAAATCTAACTTTTTATTCAAACATCAAATGTGACTCCTGGTCTTGCTACTTCCCATTACAAACATTATAAAACTCCAATTTGTTGTACGGGCAGCTGAACTAGAGAAAGCTTTACTGAATCTTGCACAAGGCGTTCAAAATGCCTCGGTAAGGTTACTAGCATGCTCTAGCAAGTGAGCCCTTTTAATCTCTGTTCTCTGTGTGTTTCAATGGCTTTCTTTGCTGTTTATAATTCCATCTTAAAAGTAGTGATCACATATAAACCATTCAATGTTCAGGGACCAGAGTAATCCTTGTAGCAAACATTCTTGCTCTCTATGTTTTGAAAAATCAAAATCTGTTGGTTTATCCCAGCACAAGGTCAATAACTAAAGCAGATCAAACCTTTCAGTTTGGGGCACCAAGGCTGTGGAAAACCCTGCCTCCACGGTCATGTTTGGTTAATCCACCAGATTCTTTTCATAAACAGTTATAGATCCAAATGGACTGCCTTTAATGTGATAATATTTGTCTTACGCATCTTTGTATGCTTACTTGATGTTTACAGCTCAGTTTTTGCATTTTTTGATTACTATAATGCTTACATTGTATGTTATATAGGGATTTTGTGTCCGTATCTAGTTAATTCATTCATTCACAGGCTAAGACATAGTGGCAAGAAGGTTGTTTTCCTTTCAGATATGAACCAACTAGGTAACCACAATTGCCTGCGTTTTTCCCTGTTACATCCGTGCATTGAGCAATGTAATGTCATGTCAAACTGCTACCATTATCTTACATGTTCTTTATATCTTTAAAAGCGGCGATCAATAACACATCTTTTCCTGTCAAGAGGCTGGCCAACAAATAGAGAAGAAAATACATGAAACAGAGACCAATTACAACCAGCAGATATCGTGTCTGTCGAGAGGTCAGTAAGCTCAACAACACACACCTGTCACTCCAGACTCACGCTGCCTCAGCAGAGCTGGAGCTGCACATCAAAGGTGCTCTACTTGAACTCGAAAACACGAACTGCCCATCCTCAACCCGAGAGACATTTGTGCCTTTCAGAAGCAAAAAGGAAGAGAGTCAGTCCACACATGAAATCCTTGATGACCCACAAGGCGTAGCATGAATTTATCCGCGCCCCTCTATCATACTCTGTTAAGGGTGCAGGGACACAAAGACAACCTGATGTGTATGGATTTTCTTTTAACGATAATAAGGCTGTCAGGGGGAGCTGCACAAGCTGTGTGAGGATCTGGAGCCACAGACGGCAGTAATTGAAACTGACAACGGGTTGAGCACAATGACTCTGTGGATAACAACAATCATAACCACCATGCTAATCACAGTAGCTCCGCGTGTCGCAAAGTTTTAGGTAAACAAAATTACCCTCACCATAGTCCCCACCCTTGTTAATTGTCAGTGCACTCCTAGCTCCGGACCACTGAGCTTCCTCTTGCTAACATACCCATAGTTCTTTGCCAAAAATGCTGCATCACGTGTTTCTGAGGCTTTTTCTCTCCGAATCTGTTTAACTAACTGCACCTTTTAGGCATCATTCTGGCATTTAGTTTGTTTAAAGACAAAAGTTGCAACAGCAATTTTAGTAAACATCAAGACAATTTACTTTAACTGAAAAAGGCTTTTCTTCCAGTGAAGAAATGATTAAAGGTAATCACAGTATCCGTCTTAAGGCTGTATTAGATGTCAAAATGAACGACACAAATTGCCTTTTATTACAAGCATTTGGAGAAAAGAGAACTAATTATAATGTCTGGGGGTTTTTTAGATGTAAGGAGCACACCTCGAAAAGGATTCTTGGTAAGATGTGATGTGAATTATTTTAAAGGGGCATTACATGTTTTCCAGCCGTGTAAGTGCCATTTTAAACCAGTCAAGTAGCTGTGAACTTCAGTTGTTACAAAAATGCTATATACATCAAATATGACTTTAAAGAAATTTAAAGATACAAGAAGATATTTGCACTGAGAAGTCGATCATATGATGAGCTCAGTGGATGTGCATTTCTATCAGATGTTTGCTAATTGCTTCTGGCTAGTCTGAAGGAGTTCAGTTGGGGAATCGCTTGGGAGGGCTGATCTGTGAGGCAGAAGCTTAGAAACTGCAGTTCTGAGGTAGAGTTGCACCTTGGCCCATCCAGGTGTATGGCAAAGCTGAATGGTTGCTATGGAGATTAAAGAATTTCTCAAACATACATGAAAGAATCAAAGCAACACTCCAGGTCTGTTTTTGATGAGGGAATAACATTATTACATGATGTAAAGCTCAAAAAAGTCAATTTTGCATTATACTGCCCCCCTTAAAAGACTATAATGGTTGGTTTTATGTTTCATTTGTCATCATGACCATATCATTTCTAGGCTATTTATGATCTGATTAATTTCCCATTAGTGGAAAAGCAGCTAGTAGAAAGTATTCTTTTCAAATAACAAAAAAGTACTAAAAACGTTTGAAAAACTTTTCATATCCTCAATAGTTTTTCACTTTTATACACAGATGTACTTTTTGGTTTCTACAATGTCTGTCCTGCTAATAAGAATAAATTTTATGTAATTAATCTATTGTTAATTCCAGTTAAATTTCATAATTTAGAAAGACCAATTAACCTGACAGTCATGTTTTTGTACTGTGGGAGGAAGCCGGAGCACCCGGAGAGAACCCACGCGTGCACAGGGAGAACATGCAAACTCCTTGCAGAAAGGCCCCGGGCCAGGAATCAAACCCAGGACCTTCTCGCTGCAAGGCAACAGTGCTACCAACTGCGCCACTGTGCAGCCAAACTTCATATTCATAAATGCTAATTTTCTAGAAAAAGCCTCTATTTTATCTGTTTTTATCTGAATTACAACACTATGCAGTAACTATACAGACATTTACTAATCCTAAAGCTGTAAAGACTCTTGAAGCCCTAAATTTCTTTAACTGTATTCCCTGAAACCCTTTCTTATCTCTGTTTGTGCTCCTTGTATTATACTTTCTATTGTTTTTATTCCTTGTAACCCCTGGCATTACATTGTATTGACATTTTGATGCAATAAAAAAAAAAATAATTCCTCCTGTCCTGTTAAGGACAGGAGGAATGTCTAACTGACAGTTACCATGTCTTCAGTTAGACATGGTAACTGAACATACACTTGTTGCAACAAACTTTGTTTTATATTCTGTTTTCCATGGCACAGTTTTACCACTGGCTCAGAGCTTTCCTGTATATCTCTACTAGGTGAAGTCACTGTAGGAGCTATTGCTGCCCTTAAACGTCTACTTTTTTTTTTTTTTTTTTCTTTGATTCGCATTGGCTTGCAGCTAATTCTGCAAATTAGCTGCAAGCCAATCAGTCTCAGCTGGAGACAAACATTTGGATCCCATCACTAAAGAGCTAGTCCAACTGATACGTCTTGATTTGTTAATGCAAAAATCATCATATGAGGAGACTTTTTACACAAAAATAATTAATGGGAAAGATGCACTGCGTTAATAAATCAGTCATGCATGCCAGCAAACAACAAACACACAGACGCTTCTTATAAGAAAAGGAAAATTATACTTTTTTTTCTGTATTTCACTTTCAATTAATTTCTAGGTTTGATGAAGTCAAAACCTAATTGCATGTGGATCTGAGCAAACATCTGTCATCATCATTTTCAATAAGTGCAAGCTGTCAGGCGTGTAATCAGAAAATCCCGTGCTGTCAGTCATATTCCACTACAGTCAGCTCAAATTTTGTCAAGATGTGGGTTTTGAATGTTTGATGCTCATTTACTTGTGTGAACAGATGAAAAAAAAAGAGAAAAACTTCCTGGCCTCTATGACTCGTATCAACAGCTGGTAATGTCCTTGCTGTGAATAAAAACATCCAAATGTTCTTTCATTCAATCACACTGTAAATGAAGGACCTGGTTTGGGCCCTTTTTTTCCATCAGTGCAATGAATTTAATCATTTTCAGTTGGGAATGATCTGTTTTCATTACCGCGATTGTACATAGGGTTCTGCAAGGGAAAAGTTAGGGGCCACAGAGCTTGGTGCTGATAGATGAAAGAGGTGGTGAAGTGTTATTATGGTTGGAGTGTACTCAAAGGAATGCAATGGATGGCCACTCAATCGGGTCAACTCTGCTCACTCTGCCTTGGGGGAGAAATCTCCAGCTGAAGTATCACCTGCTTTGATATTGGGATGGTTGTCAAGCCTCTGGCCTTTGCTTCACACACACACAAATATGCACAAACCAAATATATGAACAGCTGTGCAGCACGACAGTAAAGAAAAAAACACTGTGCAGTGCATCAGCAGCCATAAAATGATTATACATGTCAGCTTTTAAAATCCTTTGAGATAATAACGTTTTATAATGAATACATGCAGAAGACTGTTTAACAAGCATTAATATTCAGCGAGTCTTCAGGTCATGGATTTAATCTAAAAGATTAAAGTAGAGCAGCATAAATATGACCTATTATCCTGTAGCATGGTGACAGGTTTTAGCTTTGTGGAGTTAGTGGGTTTGACAACAGAGTTAAAATAAAGCTAGTTATGAGCTGCACTTTCTTCTGAGCTTTTATTCAGTGGTTGGTGATGCTCTTCCAGCACCCAAACACGACTCCTTGACTGCGTCCAGGCTCTTATTAAGCAGATCAGTGGTATAGAAAAAATAGTGAGAAATGAAATAGATATGCTTTAAAATCTTAGTAATGGGTTTATGCAATGCCATGAACACAGTTAATTAGGGTCAGGGAAGCTCTCATCTCTGACAGTCCTATGGTTGTGTATGTTTTTATTGAGGAGAGGGGGGTTTTCACTTCTGACAAGGACTTGGCTGTATTCCTTCAAGAGAGTGAAAAAAATTTAGGACTTACTCTTACCTCAGAGTAATTATCATCCATGTATAGAATTGCTAAACATTTTTTTTTATATATATTGTTTTGAGCTTTTGGGGTAAGCATAAAAAGTCCATGCCGAAATTTCTCTTAAAGTAAGAGTGCAAATATTCATTAGATCCATCATCTTTTTACTAGGAATTCATCTTATTTAAGTCAGGTTCCCATGGATGGTGAGACAATAGTTGATACATCTCTGTTGTCTCGCAATGAGAAGGTCTTGAGTTTGAATCCCAGGCAGAACTTTTCTTAGTGGTCTTTTTCCTGTGCATGCGTGGGATCTCTCTGGTTACTCCAGCTTCCTTCCACAGTCCAAACATATACATGTAAAGTTAATTGGTCTCTTTAAATTGTCAATGTTTTGTGTCCCTTTGTGGCTGCTTGTGCCCTGTGATTGATTAGCGACATGTTCGGGTTGTACCAAGATCACTTCCCCCCGACCCACCTCCAAGGACCCACCAGAGATAACCAGATATAGAAAATGGGTGGATGGATTAAACCTGCACAAAAAACAAAACTTATTTCCTCATGTTGTTATTTGTTTAGAGAAGTTTAACCAAAATGAAACAGCTGTCTGAAGTAATAAGTAATATTATTTAGTTGGCTATAGAATTAGTTTTAGCAAATATAACTTAAAGCAGCTGTTTTCTGTAGTCTCTCAATCCATTGTGGAGAAATTCTGACAACAGAGCTTTAGTTCATAAAGGTTAGCAGACATTCAGATCTGCACACCTGTTGCACAGTTTCAGGCATGGTAAGGCCTGGACTTTGACTGAGCCATTGCAACAACTTAGTTTTGCAAGGAAAATTGTTCCAGAAATCTTAAAGCATAATTAGATGCAGACTGGAGACCATCTGTGCTGTTCGTTTTCAAAGAGAAGAGGTTTGCTTCTGGCAATTCTTCAGAACAAGCCAGCTATACTTTTAATATTTCCAATATTTAACATGCTGAGTAAAGCTGTGGATTTTCTTTGAACATTGCCTGGTGGTGGTTTTTGTAATTAATTTGCTATGAGGTCCAACTCCTGGAAAGATGCTCAAATCTCTTAAATGTTTATCAAGTGTAAATTATCTTCAGATTAAATAGTTTGTAAATTGCCTTTTTACCCTTTTCAGATCGGAAGACAGTTGCAGAGGCATATCTTTTCTGCCTTGGCATTGTGCTACACACCTTAGTGCTCCATAAAACAGCAAAATGTCTGGATTATAGATGATGTGCTGCATAAGGCATGCTGATGATCAGTTAAGCAAGTTCTTTATTTAACAGCACCTGCCTGCTGCTCTGTCTCTTAGATTCATCGGGAGTAAAAATGGTATATTCTATTTTTCTGAACACAGCCTTTCCGTGTTGGCTTTGCTTTTGCTTAATGTACAATAGTAATGCCAAAAGTGTTTTTAGTACTGGACGGTAAATAATTATAGAACGTGAGAAAAACTGAACATTTTTAGTATTGCCTGACAAATAAAACTCTATATTTAAAAAGTGGGTATTTCCTTTCCCAGGCTCTACAAAACTAATACTGACTAGCAGATATTCACAAATAACCCTTTGCACTCGTGTCTAAGATGTGTTGCACAAGATGTAGACTTAATTAGTGTAGCAAATGGCACATTGGTAATTTAGAAAAAAAAAAAAAAAAAAGGAAAGCTCCCTAAAAATGCCTCATAATTCAGGTAGTGACACACACCACTAAGACACAAGGTCGCTAATTCATAATCTTTGCTTGTCTTAATTTTAGATAGATGCAACTATAAAAGCGATGAGGTTACAGCGGAGGCATTTAAAAATTTGGACTCATTTCAGTCTCGGCTACATAAGATAAACAAGAAACAAATTGGGAGCTAAAAACAGCAAAGGTTAATGTCACGATTGTGGATGGTGCCGTTATTTACTTTAACTACTGGGAATATTTTTTTAAAAAAGAAGAAATAAAAAGAAATAAGCATCAGACAGCACTAGCATCACAATAAAACATAAACAGCAGCTCTAAAAAGTTACAGCTAATGGTTGTGGTGTCTTCATAAAAAATGCAGTGAGTAAATCACAGCGTGATGTTTCTTTATTAGTTTTTCAGCATAACAGCGCTTGAGCTGAATAATGCAGCAAAGTACAAAATAAAACTATCCCACACATACCAGTCCAGCTCACCTAGCCCCACTGCACATGTCCTCCCCCACCACACAGCCCACATCTAGGTCTGATTAACCTGCGATCCATTTCAACCGCCCCGGCCTTTCAGCGCTGACCAGTTATTTCTACCAGATTTGTATCTATTCAAAGGGAAATGAATAATTTAAACCGCACAGGGAGAAAACATAAAATGAAACAGCTGTAGAGAGGGACCAGATAGCAGTCCTCATGTATCCATTGATATGATAGGAAGGGAATTTTACAGCCCAAAAAAAGAATATCTGCAACAACTGGATAACAAATGTTTGACTCATACAGAACAGCTGGACTCCACACTTATTTAATAATAACAAAAGAACACCATGCTGCACCATCACTGTCACCAGAAACATGAAAAAAATTCGATCTTTTTAAAGTCCCCAGGGATTCCCTTCAGGCTGCACATTGCATATTTATTTGGTTCATTTATTCCCCCTCTATGCTCGCTTGTCACTGAATTTCACATGTGGAACTTTTGATTTGGGATATTTTTGTGTGTGTGTGTGTGTGTGGGGTGTGTGTGTGTGTGTGTGTGTGTGTGTGTGTGTGTGTGTGTGTGTGTGTGTGTGTGTGTGTGTGTGTGTGTGTGTGTCTCAGCATCCATTAAAAAGACTGAACCCTCAGAGATCTTTGGGATTTCAACCAACCCACAGAGTCCACTCCTATCAAAAGCAATTCAGAAACAAACATGACAATAATTATTTGTTTTATTTAAAAGAAGCAGGTGGGAGTTCAACTTTTCCTCACAGTGTTCATTTGTGGGTGGAGTTCTAATTAATTTGGAGTTATATTTTCTTCATTTAGTCCATGATGTGTCGCTCAGGAAGTTTACAACTGATTCTCTGGATAGTCCAGCTGAACCAGCCATGCAGACCTGACTAAGTTTAAAAATGAGCTTTTTGAGAGGGACAATGAACAAAAAAACAACTAAACTTTCCTTGATATAATATGGAAATCACATAATGATATAAGACTTTACAATGGTGTACTTTAATAAAACCATGAAAACAAGCCTGATTTTTGTTGAAAAGCGAATGTAAGTTATTTTAGATTTGAAAGTGATCTTTGCTTTTTTAAATGAAATTTACACCCTTTCCTCTTTTTTTTTGATATATAAATATTTTTCAACATATTATTGGCAACAAGAATGGTTGCAGCTAAACCTTGACTTTAGCCAAGATTAATAAGTCACTGCACCAAGTTGTGTTGTACCTAACATTTTAATTTCTCAGATTTTAATTTTTTTTGCACTAAACACTTAAAATAAATCTCAATCTGTGTCAACTGTCTGTGCTTGCAGGCCAAATTTTTGGGATTGTTGAACTGCAGTGGCCCTGGAGCCACACTTTGAACATACTTGATCTGAATCACTCTTTGCAGACAGGGATACATGTTTTAAACTAACCCTGCTTTAAACTTCTCTGCAACTTTATTTCTGACTGTGGTGCCACTTGTTCTTCATTATGCTTTTTTTCACAATAGTGTTCCTCAACAAACCTCTTGGTCCTTCATATGACAGCTGCTGTTACACAAGTTCAAACCCCATCTGATATTTTTTTTGCTTGCTTGTATGAGGGAAAACAACTATGTAAAATTTTTTACATTTACCGTGAACCCAAGTTGTCATTTTATCCTACGTTTTCCATAATACCCCCAGTTGACTGAAGACTGTTTTTCGGAGGTGGTTGATCATATTCAGACTACACCGACATCAGGACTAAAAACGCTTGTTAGAAGGATAACCAGCAAGAATCATTTGATGGCTCCTGGGACTCACAGGAACTGCAGTCCACTGTGGTACAATCATCCATCAGCTTGTCAACAGGGAGTCTGACAGGGGGAGTTTAAAGAGAAAACGGCAGCATATAAAATTGATGGGCTCATTCACAATGTGCTCCCAAGTCATTGCCTCATCACACTGATGTACATACACTTTACCTGAAAGAAGAAAAGCTGCAAGAATAAAGGAGACAAGACTAGAGAGAGTGAAATAAATCTGCTTCCCTTTCTCTTTTGAAATTAATACAAAAGATCTGAACTAATAGCACTTTCATAACATGCCATCTATTAGAAATCACTTCAACCAGAAGTCAATCTCTCTCATCTCCATAGAAACACATATGGCAAGAAATGATAAAAGAAAAGTTCCTGCTTGTCATGCCTATGTGGATGGATGGATGGATGGATGGATGGATGGATGGATGGATGGATGGATGGATGGATGGATGGATGGATGGATGGATTGTGTGCTGTATGAAACAAATTATGATGATGGAAAAAAAACAGGATAAGTGTGTCATCTTTGATTCAGTATGAAGTGAAGTGAACATTTTAATGTGCCAGATTTAAGCCTCTTGTGTCTGACTCATCCTTAGAGATGGTGTGGGGAGTTCATTGGTCAGGAAGGAATTTGCAGCTGCTTCCCCTCAGGTCAGATGAATCAAGAATGCCGCCATTTACATATTTCTGATATGTCCATCTGTAAAGACAACCTGTGGTCAGACATGGAAATCACAAGAGGGTCTGAGAACTTATTGGGATCTCCATGAGGAGCAGGAAAGTGTTCGATATTTGTCTTTCAGTGTAACAAAAGTTGATTTCTGACCTGGTTTTAAATAAGTGAGAAAATGGATGGATGAATGGATGCTATTGGTTATCAGTAAAACTGTATATTTTGCAATATACAATTTGGTTTGATGACCAAAGCAGCTGTCATCTGTAGAGCATTGGATTGGGAGTAACTGTGCTGACACTGTCACTAATAAGTAGAAAGAAAATCATTATGTATATATGGATATTACAGTTGTTTAAATTTTCCCCATAAAAGTAGAACTGCACAATATTTTCTTAAAAATTATTTAGCCTTTTTATTTAAAGTGAAGACTGGGTGTTGTTTAGTCAAACAGAAGTCTGTGCTATCAGTGATGGCTACCAGAAAACCTTTTGATACTGAAACTCCTGAATAAAGTCTAGTGCCACCAACAGCTTTTAGAAGTCAGCTAATTCGTAAATGGAATTAATCTGTAAGTAAATGTATCCTAATATAAATCCAGTTCTCTACGCGACATAACAATTATGGTTAAGTGCACAGAACTACCTTCAACGTGTTACCAGGGGACAATAAATTAAATAAGAAATAAAGTTTTTAAAAAACTGGGAGGCAAATGAAAAATAAGAAATCAAAAATAAAGATCAGGACAAGTGATTATTTCTACTTCAGGTTTTCTCATCCAATTATAGATCATTGTTTTGATTTTGGAACAAGGTGGAAAAAACACTTCCTGAAATATTAATGCTCAACCTGAATATCTTGTTGGTTGATCATTGTTTGTATTCAGGTTGGAAGATGAATACATCCATCAAACGTTTAGGAGTTAAGATTCAATTTTTCCATTAAAAGACAATATCCTGTCATTTTTTCATCGCTGCAATTTAATCTGGTGATTTTTCCCTTTTAATCGATGGTCATTAAATAGGAGATCTTATTTGGCAGATTGAGGTCATTTCCTGCTTCGACATACCTGATTTAATCTCCTGGGTCACGAAGGTTTCTGCTGAATGTAATGACACAATTTAAAACACACAAAATACTCCAGGATTAGGATACGCTGGGTTATCTTATAGTACCATCACACTGCTGCATACCTACCTTGCAGTGTAATGAGATACATACAGTGAACATACAGCTTCAGGCAAATAACACTCTAGCATATGTGTAATACTGTATAACAATTTGTGAGCCACATCACTATGATGAACATAAACCTTCATGAGAAAAACACTGATTATGTAGTAAAAGGAGAGAGCCCAATAATATGGACACTAGGGTGGCACAGTTGTTGTGAAACCTGGGAGCGATGAAATGCAGCACATTAACAATGCTGGTCAGAACTGGAGCAGAAATTACAACATAGATCTGAATACTGACAACATTTAAGTGGTTTGATTTACTATTTTCTGACACAGGTGGTCACTATCACTTTGGAGAATTGCAGGCAATCTGGGCTTACAGCAGAGTGCTTTTAAATCCCACTTAAGTGAGTTTGGTAGGTCTCCAAGCTACTTCTTGACAGCAACATTTCTCCTGACTTCCTGCTAGATCAGGTGAGCTGAAAATAGCCCGTGTGCTTGTCTGTGAGGTACAAGTGACTAGAAAACGCAGAGGCATGGCAAGCATTTCACACCTTACATTTCACTGCAATTGTCTCTGGTTCATTCCAATTTGATAATGATTTTTTCCAAACGAAGACATGGACTGATGCAAGAATCTGGTGTTTGAAGCCTAGCAAAACAACTCAACCACTACTTTCAGCTGTGCTCTCTGTGACTTTCAATATCTCAAAAACAAAATGTAGCTCAGTGTTTCCTTCCACAGCAGCACGCTCTGTATTTTACATCCTTTATCCATAAACACACATTGGGGTGATGAGTCCTTGCTTAGCAAGATGTGAAAGATCTTCCCAAAACACAGCTTAGTTTTTCATTTCTTGACAATAAAAAAAAATTACAAAAAGAAAACAAAATACATTTTTATGAAAGCCAACACCTGAAACAACAACTGGAGATATCATTAGCATCAAACATTGCCCATCACTATCACACTAATCTAATGGATTAGATTATTGCAGCTGGTTCTGCTCAATATGAGGCATTTATTTTCTTCTATTAAAGCTAAACTAATAGACTTTTATGTGAAGACAACAAACTTATAAAAGATTTATCAAACCATACTCAGATTTGATCGCATATTTAATTTCTGTTATCATACAGATTATCAAAACACTTATTTTCACAGGTATTTATTTGTTTTCTGTTTGTGTGAGATTCTCTGACTTTCGGTGATAAGCCTCATAAAGACTAATTTTCATGTTCACAATAAAGAATGGCATTACTGTCTAATCTCAAGCTCTAAGAAGCAAAGCTAAGATGTAAATCAGGCAGATTTTCACTTCAAATCAACCATAAAGATCTCTGTCTCTGGTAATCCTTTGAATGTCATTCACTTCTGATTTTTAACTCTAGTCTATACACAGTGGGACCTCAGCAGTGGTAGCTGGGATTTGTGCAGTGCTTAGAGGAGTTATAGGAGAGGAAATGCTTTATACGCCCATATATCAGGTGGGTTGGTAGATGCTCTGTGGAGGATTTCAGTTGCAGGGAAAAACAGGCTTTATAATTATGCTGAGTCTATATTGCATTACAGGTCCAAAAAGTACATATTCCATTTTCTGTCATTATCATTTATGTTGTTTTTCTAAAAAAGCAAAACATCTATTTAAACTTTTTTTTAATAATAAACATGACAATATTTAACCCAAATTAACTTTGACCAGTAAACTACTTAAGTAAAAAACAAATGCCCCCAATATATTGTAATGTTCTATTTTGCTTTGTTAAAAAGTCAGTTTTGTATGTATCACAAAATAAATATTTCTGTCGACGTACGGAGCTGTTTGCTTAGAGGAACGATCATGCCTTAAATCTCACTAGTATGGTAACCAATTTGTTATTTTTAAAAGTGAAGAAGTTAGGTTTTTTTAGTCGTGGAATCACTTAAAAGTTACAGCATGCTGAGACTGAAACCTCTGGTTTTCTACTGAATGTTGCGCTTACATGTTTTCTCCTCTCTTTGTAGCTCCTTCAGTGCCCTGCTGTCCTAACCCGTGTACGCTGGTTTAATTGGTGATTCTAAATTTGTCTTGAGGAAGAAAATAAATGGCTGTCTCTTTCGTCCAGTTAAACTCCAGCAGTGTGTCTAGATTGTATAATCGTTTTCATCTGTACCCAGAGGAAATGAACGGCAGCTCACTGAAACTCTTAAAACAGAGAAGGATGGATTTTTGCACTATTCCATGTTTTATCCATCCATTATCTTTACCTGCATATTAGCGCAGGGACGTGGGGGGGCTGAGAGACGAACAGGTTACACCCTGGACAGGATGTATGTCCTGTGACAGAATGGTTTCCTGACCCTGGGCAGGTCACGGGCATATCAAAGGGCAACACATACATGACAAACAATGATGCATGCAAACTTTGTACCTGCAGGCGATGTAGACAGACCACTGGATATTTTGTCTTTCTCATACTGTTCTCTGTAAAGCCGAGAGAAGGTTGTGCTTGGATCCTAGTAGATAAGCAGCTTCTGAAATGCTCAGATCAGAGCGTTTGGCATCGGCATCCATGTCACTTAGAAAGTCACTTAAATCCCTTTTCTCTCCCACTCTGATGATGAATTTTAACTTCAGAAAGTTTCTTTCACCTCGTTTAGATGCCTAGATGTTTTGATTCACTATTTGTTCTATCAAGTAGTTGAACCTAATAATGTGGCTGGCGAATAAATATTAAAATATCCTCTACTGTTTTTGTTCAACAGAGCAAAAAGATGGTTATTTGGGCTCTACAATCACTGAGTGTTATAATCAGCCAGTACTATTTCGGTAATGAATGAGTTCCAACATAAATATTTAATATGAAATTGTGTAATTGTGCAATTTGGGTGTAATTCTGCAACTACTAATGTATAATTTTGCAGCTGTCATAGATTTAATGTGTCTATTTTCTTTAAATATTTGTGTTCTCAATTTTGGGTTAATTGTGTGTTCACAAAGTGTTCACTATGAAAAAAGTTTCTGTTTTCATAGTAATTTACAGATTTTCCTTTTCCAGTTGTTATTTTTTTAAAGGTGTAATTTAATATTTTTAGATGTTCACAATGAATTCAGTGAAAGTTTCATCACTAAAGTACAATGACGAACTCCTGTTCTACAATCGACAGAAATGTTATTTGAACATGGTTAAACGTCAGACTCAAAGACTGTAGAAGTAGAGGCAAACATAATTATTTGTCTTCTTAAATCCAGAACAAATATTTCGATGTTTGTGTATAAAGTAACACATGGTTTGGCCTCTTCTCCTAAAATCGTTTTGTTGGAGTAAAATCAAAACTTGTAACCAGAAAGTAGGAAGGGTCCACAGAGGTAAAGTGCTGTTGGGCAAACAGTTTTCTCAGACTTCGATGAATGTGTGCAGAGATAAAAAAAAAAATCATTACATCCCAGACAGTTCTCCACATCTTTTAAACAGTGGTTGGTAACTAATCAAACCAGTAGTCATACTTTGGATTTTTAACTATGTTGGTTTTAGGTTTTATCATGATTTGTTTTTTCAGTGTTTTATAATTAAAAAAAAATTATGTATGTCAGTGTTCTAATTTAGTTTCACGTGGATATTAGCCTCTGTGACTAAATGTGGTACATTTACATGATGAAATGCTCATGCTCATTAAGATGCAGTGTTCCTGTCAAAGACGGTTAAAAAAATTAAAATAAAAACTAACAAAACAGCAAAGTGTTCCATTTTGATATTTCAAAAATTTTCACATATTTATGGTTTTATCTCACAAAACATAAAACAATTTAAAAGTGTACAGATTAATAGTTTTAGAAAATACAACTTTTTTCCTTTGGATACTATCATGCTTCTTTGCCTTTACTGTAATGAATCATGCATCCATCTACTGATAAAGCCATCCACTTTCTCACACCTATCTAAAACACAGTTAGAAATCAGCTGGTCTTGGACTGAAAGACAAGACACCAGTAAACCCAGTGCCAGTTTCCTGCTCCCCGTGAAGATCCCAATAATTTGTCAGACCCTCTTGTGAATCACAGGTCTAACCAAAGGTTATTTTTACAGATGGACATGTCAGAAACATTTAAATGGAGGCATCCTTGACACTGTTAAACCACCTCAACTGAGGGGAAGCAGCTGCAAGTTCCTTCCTGATCACTGAACTCCTCACACCATCTCTAATGATGAGTCAGACACAAGAGGCTTAAGTCTGGCACATTAAAATGTTGTTCACTTCACTTCATCCTCTATACTGAATCAAATAAATTGTACCTTTCTGCAAATAGTGTTGTTTTTTTTTGTTTGTTTTTTTTTACATAAAAGATGAAAAAAATAAAAAATTAAAAGTGCAACTGAGGTAAAAGTTGTGGATACAAATGCAGAATAGAATGAAAACTTGCATTGTCTGTTTTCAGTGAATTATCTAACCTGAAAGTGTTAATTTGTTTTCCTCTAATTAATCTTCTTTTTTCTATCATTGTCTCTTCTTTTTATTTTCCGGAATTCCTTGTTTACAAAGAACATATTCTTTAACATAGGTTTACTACAACAAGACCTTAATAAGCCTCCACCTCTACTGAATGGAGATGTTTGCTGAACAAAATCTACATTAAAGTTAGCTTTTGATATCTTTAGCAATCAAGACCAGAAGCCAGACAAAACTTTTACACTTAGAATTACACATAGTTGATTTGTCATTTATTTGTATGTGTATTAAATCTTCACCACTCTGAGGGTGTACATACTTTTAACACTAAATGTATGTATTGGTCCTACTCCATTTAACAGAAGCTCCTTTGTCTGCATGAACCTGCTTCTAATCTGCTGATATAACGTGACAACAGAACATGATATGTCCTTGGCTGACCTGGTTATAAATTCTAAATATCATTAATTCATAGTGGTGGCACATTTTTTTCCTTTTCATCGCAACCTTTTATCAAAATAATGAGCAGCTCCTCACCTAAAAAAAAAAAATACTGCTTTAGCAACTGTTTATTTCCCTGAACTCACTGTGTCCACAAAGCATTAAAAAACAAAATACAATTATCACCACGGTGTTGTACTGTGTGACAGATTATATTTTTTATTTTAAATCAGTCTGACAAGAATGCTCCTGCTGATTTAAATCAAAAGAGCACAGACTGGGTATTTCCCCCCCAGTGGGATGCATTCCCCAAACAAATGCACTGTTTGCTCCAGTTTGGGATAGAAACACATTATGTGACCTTTTATTGAACATTACAGAAAAAAAAAACATATCACTTTAGCAGTTTTTGGTCTTTTAGGAGCATTTCTTCACAATAAGATAGAAAAAAAAATAGAAAGACACTTGGCTGATAGACGAAAATTGATTCAGGGACTTCTGCTGCTTTGTGTTTGTGAGCTGCTACGCGACTATTATCCCTTCACCTTGGCTTTTTATGCACACATTTCAAGCTGTTGTGGTGCTGTCAGCTTCTTTTGAATAGCCTGATGTGACAACAGAAGATGGAAGGAGTTTTAGAAGAAATTAGTTGCTAGAATTAGAAAATCTTAGATCTCAGGGCCCCTATGGTGTTAGCTCATGTTGACAGACTATTTTTTTACAGTCTCGTGGAGAGAGACCCACACTTTTCCTTCAGGCAACAAAGGTTTGATGTGTTCCTGAGTGTCACTAACATGTCATAATACTCCCACGTTCCTCTTTCTACCTTTAAAAACAGAGAGACTCCAAGCCTGAGCATCTTCAGCTGTCTGTCTTGATCATGGGGGATTGTTTTCGGGTTTGCATGAGCGCTTTTTAAACTGTGCTGTAGGTGTGCAGGTGGGACTTTCTCAGGTGTTTTGCAACAAGTCAAAAATGTGAGCCCGGGAAAAAAAAAGAAAAAAGAAAAAAAAACGGTAAAAAAGAAAAACAGCTTTAACAAAAGCTGTTCTGACTTGCTATTGCCAGAAAAATGCTCAGCGAGGATGAAAGCATTTGCATGGAATCAGTGCAGGGAAGTTGGAATGACACTATTTCGGAGAGCCTAAGGAAAAATGTTCCATACATCCTTGACTTATATTTGGACCTAGGCAATCAATAGGAACAGAATTATGAGGCAGTGAAGCGAGTGATTTTAATCTGGGACTAAATATCCAGTAGTGGATTAGTTTCAGACAATTTCATACCTCCAGAGCTCTTCATGAAATATGGATAAGGCAGAAGAGAGATGGGTGGGGTGGCAGTGAGGGAGATTAGGGAAAATAGAGGCATTTTCCTAAACCTCCTCTTTCGATGGAAGCCAGATGAGAAGTTTTGCAGATGGGCAGCTGGAGGATTTCAAGCCACTGCACACAGCAGATGCCCCATCACCCACAGCCTTGGACTGGGCACCAGTTTAATTAGAAAGACCCCCTGGTAGGCTACATTTCGACACTGACAGCAAAGTGCCTTATCATGCCCAGATTTTCCTCGCTGAGGGACGCCTCATGGTCATTGGTAGTGATGAGCGGGGGCTGTGCAGGAAAAACAAAGTCAAGCGAAGATGTAAAACAGGTCATTTACATAAAGGGATCATTAAAACAAATCCATCCTGTGATGTAGTCGTTTACTTTGAAGTTTTATTAGCATTGTGATCTGGGGCAGAAGGCACCAATTCCAGTCCACACTTACATGTCTAATTGCCACGTTGGTCCACAAATTGGTTTTACAAGGAAGAAGACTGTACTGCTGCAAGAGACCAGCATTTCCTGTACATGTTTATGAGGGAGCAACCTAGAAAAATGTGCGAAAGAGGCTCCGTTTTACTGCAGAACACAAAGAAAAAAAATGTCTGTCCTCATCTCCAAAGCGTCGCGATTCCTGTTAGGAAATCCTGGTTTCATATGACTGTTCTGTTCTGACAGTTTTTATTTGTTTACACGTGAACATAGTCAGTCGTGAAGAAAAAAAGCTGACTTGAAAATACAAATAGAGAGTAAGTCATGCTTATTATTGTAAAATTTAGTGGATGGAAAAAGTGTGGTAGATTGTAAAGTAAGTCTCATGTAAGAGACTTACATGGTATGGACTCCAGTTGTAGTCAGTGGTGGAAGAGGCGCCACACACAAATGCATTCAGGACGTGGTCTACAGCTAGCTAGCTTAGCTTTCATCGTGCTAAGCTACTCTAGAACCACAGGTAACTTCAAGAGCATTTTACCTGGCCTGTGGGGCTAAAGGACTGGATTTTCTTGGACTTCATGGTCCTAACGTCTGTTGGTAAAGTGAAGCATTAAAGAATAGAAGCTAATTGAAGTCCACTCTGAAGTTTCCACATTCAGTGATGAGTTAAGGAGTTATGTCCTCTGCTGCTGGTGGTCAATTGTGTTTTATAAAGACCTGAGTCAGGAAATGGTGGCTGCTCACTTCATCTTCCAGCAAGACGAGAACTGCCAAAAATATATATGGTGGTTTAATACTGTGCTTGACTAGCCAGCATACTATACTTTTGTGTAATATTGTGCGATCATTATTGCCTAATGTCCTGAGACCCAGCTCCATGCTTTAACCATATAAATGGTAGATTTAGAGTTTATTCGTGCAGCTTTTCTTTTCACTTTTTAGGTTTACATTTCAAGGCCATTTACCTCATTTCTAGATGAACTTGGATGTGGATTCAAACACTTAGCAAGAGACCATGAGCTAACTTCATATTACAGCTGAAACAGTCTTTTTTAGTTTTGTGCATTGTTTATTGTGAGTAAAGCTCTATACAACTGCGTGGTGCGATTGTTACACCCTGTAAAGGGAAATAATGAAAACGGACAGTGTTGTAATGATATTTCAAGAGCAGTTTTAAACATTACATTGTCACATACTGAGTGCTGAACATCGCACACAAACATTGTGGTTATATCCACACAGTAATAAGAAATGTAGCGCAGGACGCAGCTAGCCAGAAAGCTAATAGCTCTTAAGAAAACTCAAGTTATCGCAGAGACCACAAACACTCCTTGCTCATTCGACAAACATAATAAACCTAAATACAGCTATAAACCTTACAAGTCAGAGTTTTACCTGTAAAGGGGGAAATGAAAGCAGACACGGACACAATGTTACTCCTTTCGCTGAGCAGAAGCAACGCGATCCACTACATCGATTCAGTCGAAACCAATCGAGACACGATCGGTAAACAAACGCTCAAAACTTAAAATCTAAGAAGGTTGAACTCTCTAAATAGTATACACAAACATAACCAGAAAAGTAACATTAAAGAAAATACATTTTAAACTTAGTTAAACTTAAGCATCCCTTTACTGTATCGGTCTGTATTTTTTTTTAACTCGCTAGACCAAAGTAATCGATCGTAAATAACCAGATCTGCAATCACAGACTACTAATGCGAAACAATGTAAGTTTGCTTAATGCTCCTTTTTTATTTATCTGAAATCGTTTTATAACCACTACACGATAAGTAATGCGTGCCTGAAAAACATCTCTTTGAGACTGTCTTCGTGAACTGCTCCTGCATTCTGTGAATTTACTCTCCACTGTAATTGCTGAATTTTCATCAGATAATATTTGTCTCTCTCATTTTTTCACTGAGGCGTCTGACCTTCCAAAGTTCATTAACAAACCTGTCTGACATTTTTAATTCAAATGATTCCACTTGTTGAGTTCTGTTTTCTTTACAGCCACTGGTGCAGTGTAGCTCAAAATCCAAGGACAGCTTTTTGTTAAAACAAGCAAAACATGGCAGCTGCTTGTAGCAAATCAGGTTCAGGTCTCTAGTTTCATTTGCCCCCCTGCATGCTCCAGGTGCTGTGAATTATACCCAATAGTGGGCGTGAGTATGAGCATAAAAGCATACATTTCTGAGTTTTACTGATAAAATATTCAGATCTCTACTAAAACTTGTTTTTAGTCTGTTTGTCACCTCAGAGATTTTTTAAAAAAAATAATCATTATGAACAAATCATAAAGGTGAGTATTGTGACCCTAGCAAACAACTTTTATTATCAAAGATAAGTTAATTATGAAGGCACAGCAATAAGATAACCTTCAGATGATTTATACATTTTTAAAGGTATAGTGTAAAGTCAGTTTGGCTGTCAATATTTCTAGGATTTTGTTGTAGAAGCTGGTGGTTTCTTCACCACCAGCTTCTACAACAAAACCACAGAAAGGTCCCAAAAATCCTGAATACGTACAAAATATTGTAAATCCCTTAAATCCAAAAGAGGTCCACTGTAATAAGAAACTTAAATCTGAACAAGTCACATGTTTCTGGAAATTGGTACTTTTCACAGGCAACCAAGAGATATACTTGTTTACCAAGTCAACACTACAAGTTGTATTTTTTTTTTTCTTTTTGAGAATTTAACATAAAAATTACATATAAAATTGCATGTGATTATTAAAAGTTAAATCCCCATGTCCTGACACACAAATTCTTAGAATTAGAAAGGACGGACGAACAGTTTAGCAAGATTATTCTTGAAAGAAATACTGAAACTATTCCTGAAACTGTTCCTCAGCCCAGCAGGCACAGGGCATCAGTGATGCTTAATAATTCCTCTAGCTATAACCTGAAGGTGACAGAGTATAGAGGTGTGAATAATCTGATAATTTGAGGTTTTATTTTGCCTGTCGGAACTATTCAGGCATCCTATCCTGTAAGGATGCTGTTCTTATTGACATGTCACAGAGAAGAGCAGGGATCTCGCCTGTAAAACTGAAAGAATTCCCAATGTTTGAGGTTAACTGCAGAATGGAGGAGGAGAGCCTTGTTTTCAAGGAGAGCTGCTGTGTTGGGGTCTCCTCAGATTTGTGCTGGTGCAGTTTTCCCACAGGGCGCTCTGCAACACACCGTTCCTGACACTCGGCTGTCAGAAAACTAAAGATGGAGATGTGTTGATGCTTGCCTGCCAGAAAATCACAGCCCAACTGTTCGGTGCCAAAAGCCACACAAGTGTGGCAGGTGAGACACTGGATTACACTCATTCTGCAGGAGAAAGAGAGGGCAAAGTCTGGTCATAAGCTCTGGTGAAGATGAAGCCTGAATTCAGAGTAAGTTCTGAAAAAAAAGCAGGATTTATTTCTTTAAAAAAAAAAAGAAAATGGAAAAAAAAACAGGGTTAGTAGGATTTCTTAAAATAATACAAGAAGCAAGAACTGACAACACAGTACTCAGTAATATACAAGTCAACAACGAGCTTATCTGCGTCTACATGGAATAGCAAAGCACTTCTGGTGCACTTCATTAATTATGTAAATAAGTATTTGTTTTGTTTTATTTGTTTTCGTTGTCTCTTTGGTGCAATAATCTGATTTTCAGCAGGTGCTAGCCAGAGAATCATGCCTGGTGTTGAACAAGCATTACTGTCTCTTAAGGTTGTTTTTGTTTTTTGGGGGGGGGGTTTAAGTCTGTGAGGCGTCTGGCATGTAAACAAAAGAACAGGTGGTTGGCTGCAGAGAGGAAAAGGAATAATACCGTATCTACAGTATGCGGAGGCCTGTATGTTTACTGCACTGAGCTCCTCTGAGTCTACAAACGGGTATGACAGTAGTTCTTAGGCAACTCCACAATGACAAACAGATGACAGTTTGGTTGATACTGTGCTTATGAAAAGTGAGCGATAGCTAACCCTCCGAATAAAGTATAAAACAGACATAAATTTGCAGCTTTCCTGTCTTTATAGGGTTTATAGTATAGAAATTGACTTTGTGCCCTAAATAGAGAACATAAAAGTTGCTTAATACATTTAAAAGTTGCACACTATCTAGAGAGCTGCTTTGTAATATGATTTTTTTTTTTTTAAAGCTTTAGCCAGGCCAAGATATTTTAAGGAGTATTAATTGAACTTCAACAACATAATCGCTTCAAGTAAAGACTAACTCTGAATTTTTGAACCAGATTATGTAGCCCACAGAAAAACACATCCAAGTACAAATGTTTCTTTTATTATCAGTGAGGTCAAGGGCGGGTAGCTTGTACGTAAAGTCAGACTCAAAGCATAAAGAAATGCATTTTCATTCATAGTAATATGGTGAAGTCATAATCTCTAATTAACAAAACAGGGATGTTTTCCTACTCTACAGAAAAGCACTCACAGATTCAAGTACATCCAGCTGATCCACAGAGCAAATAGTAGCATCCACTTGATTTATGATAATGCACAATAAATATAAATCTATAGATCTAATAAGCATAAGATGCATTTTTGACAGTTCACATGAAGTCATGGTTTTTAGGAGCCTGACCTTAGTCAACAAAACCTGGTTGCTGATGTGCAAATATTCCAGAAACTCAGAGCCACTCCAATACACAACAACAAAGTCCTAATGGTGAAGAAATCCCAGGAGTTTGCACCCAATAATATTACTCAGTACAAAAATGGCTGTGCCATTTTGCAGACAGGATGCTGTTCTCCTGTTGATTCCCAGAAGAAGAATATTTTTAATGAACCCCCCGGTGATGACTTCCAGGTTCTCTCCTTTTTTTTTTTCCTGTGTGAAGACCAATCATTTTACCTCGATGCCAGCAACTCCCCAGATGATCACAACCCTACCTGAACCCATACATGGCTGAAAACTTTGCACTCTCCATCCTAGCTCAGTTCACTGGGGAAAACTCATCTGAATTTGAAAAACTGTGCCTTGTGCAAAAAGAATTCCCAGGCGTGACGAACGTGTCCTGGAATTCAGATTTGTCGAGTCGTATTTCGCTCAAACAGAGCTCAGATCAAGCTGGAAGCAGGGATCGTTTGGCAAACTGTGAACAGAAAACAGTGAGGCAAAAAAAATTTTTGCTCAATGGATTGAGTAAAAGACAGAAAATTGATAAAAAATAAAACATTTCAGAAGGATTTCTGGCAGCCACACTAACTATCACTGTAGGTAAATTTTAGCTTCAGTTTTTGTTTTGTTTTTTGAGAAACATCACTTAGATTATTTTCCACCAAATTTCCCTCTTTTTTGCTTCTGCAGTTCCAAACAGCTGATTGTGCTGAGATTATGTTAGTTTTGTGATTGTAGTTGGCAGAAATATGAGGAGTCTGGCCAAGCTAAAGAAAGCCTGCATGTTACACTGCAACCGTGCAAAGAGTGACTGACTGACAGACGAGGAAACAGGACTTTCCGAAATGTTGCTGTGAGCTTCTACTCTTAGCTCGATGCCTACAAACGCCAGCTGCAGGGTTATGTTTTGTATGTCTGTGGGTTATGAAAATCTTTTTTGGCTCATTCATGTCCTGTCAGAGTCTTGCGATCTTTGACTCACTCCAAAAGTTTTAATCCTTGTGTAAACTCTGGGCCAAACGCTTACATCAATCCATTGTTTGGAAATGCAGAAGCCGAGTGTCCGTTCCAGATATCAATGTTAGAAACTTTTAAGTCTTCTCCAAGACTTCATTGGCTGCTGGTTACAATTACAGGAGGTGACAAAGATCTGGAGTCTGTGCAAAAGATGATTCTCTGCAAGCTGATCGCACACATAAAATGGTTTAGAATAGAGTCTTTGAATTCACTTTAAATAGATTCTAATTAATCATATTGTACGGGGGGTGTAATCAATACATCATTTCCACAGAAGACATTTTAGCTTATCACATTTTGGGACGCACAGGTAAAATTAATGAAGCTGTGATTCCAGTAAGTACCCAAAAATGACACTGACACTTCTCTAAATGAAATGCAACCATTATTAATCCACCTCTGCTTCCCCCTCCAGTGGGAATTCAGAACGTCTGCGGTGAAAAACGGTCTAATCCCTCATTCTTCCAAACTGCCATAGCAGCGTTTCTCATCAGGCTTTCTTGACAGATTCAGTTCAGGTTTCTGCAGCGGCAAACCTGGAGCACCAATAAGGCGGATGGGTACGAAGATCCTCTCGCAGGCACACCCTTTTCCATCAGCAGCACATCAGGTCTGAGTGATGGCTCTGTGCAGGTCCAGTGCTGAGTGGTTGAAAGGTTATAATAAACTCAGAGTGGAACAAACACACCTTTACAACAATGAATTTGTATGTGTGTGTACGTCTTTTCTGTTAAAAGCAGAAAAGAGCCCTGTTTGTAAAACACAAAATCTGATTCAACCCTGTTGTGCATATTTTCTTACAGCTATTTATCTTTATATTAGCTTTAATAAGCCATAAAAGGTCTTAATCATACTAAAAATCATACAAAAATTAATGTAGCTTCAACTTAATTAGAACAAAATGCTTTTAAAACTAAAAACAAATACCCTACTGTCCTTTCAGCATCACTGAATTTGACTTTTTGTAAAAAGAAGATGGTGAGTTTGTTTGGAATATAACAATGCAATTAGAGTGTCCTTGAACAGAAAGGGCTCCCTTTTTATTTATGTAATTACCTGAAATATTTCAAACTGTCAGTAGTGTTACTGAATCCAGGTTATATTTTTAATGACATTTTCAGATTTCTTGGCACAGATGTTGAAATACTCCATGAGAGAGCACAAGCATTTAAATAGCAAAGAAGCACCTTGGTTTGGCTGTTGCTACAGGGCCGCCCTACGGTTCTCATTTGAGCAAACACTGTTTCACCATCAGTCGAGTTTATTAACGTGGTGTTTCCATGTTCTTCCTGAATATTCCCCTGTTTCACCACAGCTTCTTCTTGCAGTCTAAAACATGTGTTACGTTAGATGTGAGTATGCATGTGCATAGTTCTGTGACTGTGACGGTTCTGTGACGGACAAGTGACCTTTTCAAGGTAGACCCCACCTCTCACCGGTTGACTGCTGGGACGCACTCCACTTCCTTCACTGCCAGATTCACTCCTCTCCGCAGGATTAAGTGAGCAGAGAAAACAGATGAATATGTTAGGCTACAATTAAAGACGCAGCTTTCTGATGAAATTTTGCGAATAAGCTAACTCATGCAGGAGGAATACTTGCAATTCCCACGTGTCTTGAAACAGACGTGTCTCCTGGATTTCAAGGATGTGACGGATGTACAAAACACATGGAAACCGTGCTGTGCAACTCCATTTCTGGCTGTGTTTTCTTCTCTCAGGGAATATTCTTATGTAAACTAGCCATAGATCTGTATTCTACATTCCCCACAGTAAAAATCAGCTCCTGAATACAAACAGAGATGTTACATATAGTGTCTTGCAAAGCATTCATACCCTTAAGTCTTTCATCATCTCAGAGGGCTTTATCTGATATTCCAACATAAAGTGTTGCAAAATTGTAGAAAAGGTAGAAACATATGTACATATTTTTCTTTTCTTTTTCAAAGAAACAATGTGAATAGCTTGGCATACATTATGACCCCTGAATAAAACCCAAATGTCTTCAGAAACCACCTAATTAGTGGTTTGGGTCTGCTTGTGTTAAATTTTAGACACTCAGATAATATTAGTGATCAAACAATCACTGTCCATTGAGACCAAAATGTCTGGCCCAGATGGAAAATCCTGTCTGAGAAGGAAAAAATACTATTGCACATCAGCCTGGTAAAACTATTTATATGATAAAATATGGAAAAAGGGAGCATCATGCTGTGGGACTAGGTTTTATCATCTGCTCAGAGTTTGTGGTGAGATGGATGGAGCAAAAACACAAGCATTTCTCACAGGAAATCTTTTAAAGAATCCCAACAATTTGAGACTGGTGTGGAGATTTACCATAAAGTAGAACAGTGGCTGAACAGGAAGGCTGAAATGGTTTAAATAATGTGTCCAAACTGAACACACAGATCCAATTGTGAGTCAATGAAAAGTTATGTTTACAGACACAATCCATCTGACTGAACTTAAAGTATTTTGCTAAAAAAAAAAAAAAGGAAGTCAGTCTCTGGATCATGTATATCTGTAAAAAATTGTGTAGCAGTGAATGCAAAACATTTTTCTCCACAATACTGATTAAGTACTAAACACAAATCTTTTTTATTTTTTTATTTTGGTTAATTAAACATTTTCAATACTATGTATAAATATCCTTTCACTTCCCAAGTATGCACAACTTCGGTCCATCAGATCAAATCAGATCAAATCCTAAAATATCACCTTGCTAAAAGGCTGTATAAACACTTTTGGAAGGCCCTTAATCTGCATTAAGGAGGAAAAAAAAAAAAACAGGAGGCGATATTTATTTAACTTTTTAACTTGGATAAGATGAGCTCCAGCATTTCAAAGAGCTTGAAACTTATTTTGCTACAAGTGACTGCAATTGTTCCTGACCTCTGGACCTCCATCTTGAAGCTCATCGTTGTAGTCAGCAATAAAAAAGAAATTTTAAAAAGTGGTCCACAGTTTTTCCCCAAACAAATTATTCAAGGTTTGTGGCAACAAAAGCCTAACAGCCTGAGGGCAGGTTTCACAAATTGACTTGCAGACACATGCAGATCACAGCTTTCCATGTCATAAATAGTTGTCACAATTTGCTTGTTGTACAGCCATTTCCTGCGCCTCTGCATGAGTCACCACTATGATACTGCTTTTGATAACATAAAAGCGCCATAACAAAATCAGAGAGGATGATGTCATATTGAAAATCACAGCTTGCGTGTTGCAAATTTCATGAAAATGTTCTCTCTCTGTGCTCTGATTCGCAGGTGTCACAACATTTGCGATTTACACAACAATATAGCTGACTTGTTGTGTCATTTAGTGGCTTTCCAAAGCAGAAAATGATGTGACACTTGGTCTAAATCTCACTCAAGCTCTGTCTCTCAGTCCATATTTATCACTGAGAAAGAGGAGGGGGAACAAACGGCCTGCTATGCACAGTGTACGGCACTTCTGTGTTTTGTCACTTGGGAAGAACGCAGGATGTGGCGGCTCATGTACCAAGAGTGGAAATTTGTTTTCCTTGCGAAATGTCACAGGGAAAACAACTCCAACTGTCAAGTATACAATTATCTGAAAAAGATCAACTATTTTACCATCTTTGTCACCAAGTTGTTTAAAGCAGCAGGATACTTGAGAACTCAAAAAAATTTAAAAAGAAAACAAAAATGGCTGCCTCTGGGAGCCTTTAGGGCGGCAAGCATAACAACCAGCTGAACGGAGGCCTGCCTTTCCAGATGGCGTGAGAAAGCCAACCTGGGTTTGTCCTAATGGCACCACGGTCTGATGAGTACACATCCAGTAATAGAATGTGTGTATGTGGGCTTGTGAGCTCACAGGGCTCACATAAAAACCCTCCACAGGGATAGGTTCCAGCAGATTGGGCTGCCGTCAGGGAGAGCAGCACCACCACATCCTACAATTTAGTACTGAGCCTCCATTTCCTCTCGGGGTTTGCAGTGATGTTTGTTTTACTAAATATTGTTTACTTTTGTGGGTTTGTGTGTAGCAGCAGATGTGTATTTACTCGTTTTTGTGTTTTTATTCATAGATCTTGGAGAAAAAGCTGGATGCCCAGCAGTTATATGAATTAAATCCCTGTTGACTTCCCAGCCATTAAAAATTGATTATCCACACAGTGGCTAAGTGACAAAGTTTGTGTCAGGACTTTTTTTTTTAATTTCAAGCAATATTTGCAGTGACGCCTCTCAATGTCTCTGCTATAAATAGTATGAACGTCAAGGCCAAAACTCCTACATAATTTACTACTTACAGTGCTGTAAATATAATTTCTCTCAGCAACTTTAGCACAGCCCGCTAACAAGAATTGATGAGAAAGCTAAACTACACATTTGGCTTTATCATTTATTCACTAAAACACATCTATGAAAAAAAGGTCATCATTTTAAATAATCTATGACACATGTGAATGAACTTTTTGTAACATTTTTAATTATTAATGAAATATCCCAAAAAGGACACTTCAGAATATTTGAAGTGAGGTTTTGTTAAAAGGCTATAAGCAGTCAGTATCTTACTACCTCAAGATAAATCTCTAAACATCTTCCACCTTCCACTTCCATGTTAGCATATAAGGAAAAATAACTGTATTTTCAAAATGAAAACACACATACATGTTATTTATTTAGGTCAAAACTGCATACAAGACAGTACTGCTTCTTTTTAGTTTTTGTGGAGATGTACCATGTTGTCTTTAATCTAAGGAGCCCAGATGGTGTCTCAGAGTGTTGTAGCCAAATTAAAACAATTTTAAATTAGGCACAAAACACAGGGTGACATGCTCGGTGGAGCGCTGTATTATGCATGTTGCTTAGCTCCACCAAATGTACACAAGAATCAGTTTTGAAGCAGTGAGCAATGTGCAATCCTTGCTATGTGAAAGCAGACTTTTGCCAAAAGTCAGATAACTTGGATTTGAAGGTTTGAGCAAACGACTAGATTTACAGGGGTCAAAACCAAGCAGACGTCCACCACCTTAATACAGGTCCAATCTAAAAAATGTCATAGCAGTTAATATGTAAGCAGTTTTGTGTAATTTAAAACCTTTGTTTTGATATATGACAAGACAATGCGGAGGCGGTGCACCACAGATTTTTGTCATGTGTGAAACACAGACTGGGACTATAGACAGACTAACTGGTATAAAAGTGACCAGCACAAAAAGCAAAGTGAATTTTCACCCTGTCAAGCTTCCTATTGAGTTATTCTGACAAAAAAAATATGTTCAATTAACAGTACTTCATTCTCACAGGAACTCCACCTTCCACCTCTATATTTAACATATGGAATCTCTTGGACTACCTGATAGTTTTCACCCTCAAGACCAATTGATTTAAATATATATATTTTTTAAAATGACAGGAATGTTGCCTATTTTAAGGAACCTCTTATGAATTTAATGAGCCTGACTTTGAAAAGTTTGAACTTTTCTTTTAAACCTGTGAAAGAACATACAGAGCTTCTTGTGTGAGACATGGCACACAGAAAGACAAAGCCATCTTAATCCTCATACATTTTTTAAGATATGTCCTGTGATTGTGTCCTGAAATAACTCTCATTGTGGGTTTTTTAAAAAAAGAAACCACGATGGGAAACTAATGTTTCCCAGCACTGCAATGGGGGAAAAAAAGTTAAGAAATGCAACAATGGTGATGTAAACACAGAAACACCCACAGGCAGAACTGTACTCTGCTCTGCTTGGTAAGTTACATTATCCTCTCCATCCACCTCCTGATGTTTCTGTTTATTGGTCTGCAGACTCTCATCCACATCGGAAAACGTCTTTTGCAAATGCAGCACAGAAAGAATCTTTTAAAAACGTCTTATCGAGCCACAGCAGACCTTTACTGTGATGTCTGTTTTCTCTTTCATGCGCTGCAATGCTCCATAAAGGCTATTTTATTTTCCATATCACAAATGCATCTGCTATTAACAAATAGCAGAGCACACAGAGAAGAATGTGAATTTAATCTCTTGCAATCGGTCTTCCACAAATGCAAGTTTGCAAAGTTGAACTGCTGTTATGATAAATGTCACACAAACTGCAGCTCTGTGCATTTTCAGTGTCATCAAAACCAAAACCCAACACTCATGAGAGAATGCAGAGTGCTCTGTTATGTTGACGAGATGTCTGAGCATTTTGGCCTTCTTGTTAAATACTGGAAAGTGAAACCAGTGGCTTACTGAGGTATGTTGAGTCCAAAGCCAAAGTTTTCTGTGTCGCCTGGCTTTTTTATTTTGCTCATTCACAGAAAACCAAAAAATTCTCTAGACTGGGTTTTCATTCACATTTTGGATGAGGAGGGAATATAACAAACAGAAAGCTGCTGACCTGTTTTAATGCCTGATTGAAAGCAAAGTGCACAGGCCCTGTTCCTACATGGAAATGACGGGTTGTATACATGGATTCAACTGAACTTGAATAGCAAGTGCTGATGTTTTCATCACATCAGCGATAAAAGGAAAGCATAAATATCTGATCAAGCTTGGCCTTGATCAGCCGCCAACTCCTCTTTACACTGCTTGTGCCTCAGCTAATTAACACAAATTAAAAACTGTGCTTTTTTATCATAGAGCATATTTAACACTTAAAACTGTTTTCAAATGTTTTCGACTTAAATCGAAACAACTTCAGCGCAAAAGTATTCATACAAGTTGAACTTTTCTGTCTTTTGTGATGTTAGAAGCACAAAGGTCAGACTATTTTATTCTGGATTTTATGCAATAACCAATCACAGAGTTGTGCATTAGTGGGAAGTGGAAGACAAAATATACACGTTTTGGATTTTTTTTTCATGAATGAAACTTGATACCATTGAAAAAGCAAGTACAACCAGTTGAAAACTGAAGTGACATAACTGCTGCAGTTCACCTTTGTGTAGATTAACCTTGCTATAACTGTTCTGTGAAAGTCTCAGAGAATTGTCAGAAAACATTCCTGAACAAAACCTTTACTACAAAGACCAAGAAACACATCCCACAGATCAGGAGGAAAAGAAGCTGTGGAAAAGTTCAAAGGAGGGTTAGCTTGTAAAGTGATATGATAACTTTTGACATTTCATTGAATACTGTTCAGTCCATCATCCAAGATGAAAACGGTATGGCATTGTTGCAAAACACTCGAAACACAGCCGCCCATTTTCAAAACCTGAAGCATTCCTAAACATTTAGCCATAGCTACGACTGAATGGCTTAAATCAAAGCATAGTCATGTCGGAAATTATTTGAGAATCTTAAGCTACATTTAAGAAAATATGTTCACAGACATTTTTTTATGCAATCTGACCAAACTAGAGCTATCTTCAGGGAACGGTCAAATGTTTCCATCTCCAGATACACAAGGCTTATAAAAAATATACATATGAATTCAGAGACTGGTGGTTTACAGTGTATTTAGGGAGGTAAATACTGCCATTCACCATATTTATCAGATTTTCTATTTGGAAAACCACATCCTTCTCCTTGACTTTCCTAAAACTCCAATAAAATGTTTTAAAGATAAGTTTAGGTTGAAGGGCCTTGAATAATTTTGCAAGAAACTCTATCCAACATTGTGGATGTTTGGCAGAGATATTAGGACATTTTATGATGCCTGAAGGTGTTGCATTTGAAGTCTAGGAGTTCTCATGTTAGACATAAACATCATAGAGCTGAGGGTGCACTGAGTTGGAAAATAATTGCATCTCAGTATTTCTCCACTGGTGTGGCTCATTCACCGCTTCACTCATCACAATTGCATTGAATGTCTTCAAATAGTGACTCACTATAGTAACTAAATAAAACATTTTGTTCTTGCTTCACAACCCTGATGTTTATATCTGTAAACTGGACACTGACAGCAGAAAAAAAAGAAGCTGTTTTATCTGTGATGGAGCTGCTCACACCGTCCAGAATCTAAACAGTCTGAGGAATCAGTGGCATTGAAAGGTTGAATATGCTTCAAATAAACAAATCTGTTTTGGAGGCCTTTTGTTAATAGTGGTTGATTACTCGATGAAAAAATGTCTGTCTAAATGTTTGAATTATGGTTTAGTACAGCAATAAACCACTGCTAAACCAAGAAATCATTAAGTGTTAGTTCAGAGAAAAGTTGGTGCTCCACATGAAAAATTATTTCAGACTCAAATTCAGTGAATTAATCAATAAATAAACAATATTATTCTATTTTTAACAGTTAAATTACTCATTTGTATCAGAATGTGTTTTTAGCTTTTTTTTTTTTTTTTTTGCTAACATGCACATTTTTTTTTCAAGAACCTGTGTTGAGTTAAAATAAGATTGTTTAAAATCTGTTGGGTAGAAAACTGTAGTCCATTTTCTTTTGAAAATAGATGTTGTCCCAATGTCTCCAAAAAGGAAAGTCTAAAAACATTAAAAACAACTATTCACTTTAAATTACAAGTAAATATTAAGCCATCAAAAAAATTATCATTTAATGTTATCAAAGCCATTTCCATTGGTTGGGGTTTCAACTTTTGTTGAGCGAGACAAATCACTGCTTTGTTTAATTTTCAAAAATTCTCATTCCAATTATATTTTGCTTTTCATAAGTGTCAACCTTAAATTATCAAACCCATAAAGACTTTCTTAGTTGCTTTGGCATGAGAGGAAGTAATTCTATTTTTAATATTTTAAGAACATTTTCTGATTTAAAAATATAATTTATATAATTCAACCACCATAATTATCTGATTTCATGCAATCAGCCGTGGAGGAGGATGTTGGCCCATCAGCTACAGCTATTTTGGCAAAGGTCAGAAGGCCAATTAAAAGTTATTTATACATGCTGCAGCAAAGTGTGCTGTACCCTTTTCTGTTTATTCACTTTTCCCACTTATTTGTTTAGCAAAATCTCGCCTTGCACCCCATGCTTAATGCAACTTTCTTCTTCAGCCTGATCAGCAAATATGAAAAAAAAGCAGGCCCTTTGAGTATGAAGTAGGTCAAACTGTTAGTGGTTAATTTGGGCTTGGATTAGATGGGCTTGAAAAACTTACTCAAGCACTTATTTTTTCTGTTCACTTAACTCCCTCTCTCTGGATAATAGATGATGCTGTCCAAAAGCCCTAATCTTGTAACTCTGCCACTTTCAAAACTTTTTTTTTTTTTTTGTTCAGGGTTGGGGTGTAATTTCATGCTGTTGGGTAATTTGAAGAGCAACTATTTGTACTCTGCTTTCATAAAAACACTTTGTGTGCTGCACCATTAACTCTAGATGGTGCAATCTTGAAAATAAAATGATATGTCAGACACGCATGGCTGACAGCGTTGTCGCTGCCAGCACGCGTGCACTGTTGATGTTGTTTCCAGCCTATCATGCTGTGTCTGCAGCACATGTCACTCACTTGTCATGGAATTTCAGACTCCATATCCAATCACCTCGCATTCAAGCATACTGCAGTCATATTGCCCTCACCGACAGCTTCTTCAAGTCTAAGGGAAAACGAAAATGCGCAATTGGACTTCTTAATAGCCACTCACCAAAGATTCATCCTGCTGACCTCTCTGGCCTGCTAACTGAAGATACAATGGCTCATTATAGGACTTTGCAATCTATCACTGTGGCAGCTGATGTGTGTGTGTGTGTGCGTGTGTGTGTGTGTGTGTGGGCGTTAGCGTGTGTGTGCATGTGTGAAGACTAGATATGTTGTGTGTTGTTTGAGTCACATTTTTAATTGATTCGATTTTCTGCTGCAGCAGGAAGCAATTTAAGTGTCAACCACAGTCATGACTGTCACATTAGTTTTTCTTTCCTAAGAAACACATTCTAGATGAAATATAAATAAGATAAAGCTCTGTAAGTAACAAATATTCACCAGTAACATTCACCCAGACTCTGAGGTGAGATGAAGGCAAACAAACAAAACTGTCTCAGCCAGAGACAAGTCTGCAATAATTTGAAGTTTCACAGGCACGTGTTTAATCTGGTAATCACATAATAATCATCAATGGATACGTTCACGTTTTATAAGATAATTTGATGGTGTTTTCTGTGTTGGAAAGTGTCTGATTGTACAGATCCATGACTATTTTTAGGCCACGTCCAACAGCTGTGGTGGGATGGATAAGCCTCAGACATGTTAGATTAGTGACTATAGCAACTGTTTGACTACTGAATTATATTTATGTATCACTATCACTCTAATTAAATAAAATATTATTTTATCAGTCTAAAATCTATAAAAAATAATCTGAAGGGTAAAGTCTCAGAACGCCTCAGTTTATGAAAGAAATTAGATGAATATACTATGAAAATATATTTAATCTCTGGATCACAATATGGTTGTTATCAAAATTGTAATAATTGCATTGTCTCTAGAGACTAAAATAATGAAATTACTAATGATCTCAGTAATATAATGATTAACAAGGAATTAAGAAATAAACATGAAAAGATGGTATTATGTGAAATTGATTTTTTTTTAAAGCTTTATATCATGTTAATGTGTTGCTTTGATTTTTCCATGCATGTTTGAGGAATCCTTTAATCTCCCATAGCAGCCATTCTGGGCTGCCTAAACGCTTGCCTAAGCGCCACCTATTTACCTAAAGCTGCAGTTTTCCAGCTGAGCTTCCACCCAGAAGAGCACCTCTATCTATCCCACACAGTGTTTTGTTCAGATAATTCCGTACTTTAACATTTATCTCTTTAGGGCGACTTACCATCTGTGCAGGGACTGCAAGTGAAAAATAGCTGGCTGAATGGCTTTAAAGCTGAAGCAATGGAAAGATAGAAAGAATCATGTGTCACCACCCTGGGATGGGCTGTAATCTGGTATGTGACCAGAACAGGATGGTGACAAGTCATTTTGTCCCAAACAATGAGAGAATGTCTCCAAAAACAAGCCAAGAACCACATAAAACAACATTGTCCAACTCAAGCTGGCTTTTGTGCAGTACAACACACCAGTGTAGGTTTTGTCCTGGTGTGTCATCGCCTCGCCCTAAAACCCCCTCTTTCTAAGGGAGTTCAGATCAGAGGCAGTGGGAAGGAAAAATGAACTCCATCAGGAAGCTGGATACAATTTCTCTGACACACACAACCTTGGTTGAGTAAGAATATCTCTGCATCCTGCTGACATGTGATCTTTTGGATCTATTTGGGACAGCTTGTCTCACTGAACTCTAAACAAGTCCTTTTAAGCTGCATCATTCATCAATTTCAACTCTGTTTTAGAGCCACAGATGAAACCTCACAAGCTCGATAGCTGGCAGACATTTAGCAATATGTCACACAGGCATCCTGAGACAGCCCACACTTTAGGTTTCCACTAATCTAATGCTTCAGGCGGTGACAACATGAAATGCTTAAGGTGTCGAGCAAAGCTGATCGCATACTATTGTTACCATGACAGCACTTAATCAACACCCATTGCGGGTGAGCTTTGCAGAATTGTCATTATCGTTTCTGGTGAGTATGCATCTACCTCACCAGGCAAAGGCACTTTTTTTACCTGCCCCCCCCAGCAAAATCGGTCTTTGTTTGTGATGATGGTACAGTACCAGCAAAGCACTTTCTCCTGATGGAGAGGTTCAGCAGATAAATGATGAAAGGGATTTTTTTTTTTTTTTTTTTTTTTTTTTTTTTAAACGCTGTTATGGTTCTTTGAACTATTTTTACTGCCTTATTTTCCATGATTGCTGGAAGGCCCAATGCTTCTAAGACAATCTTGCGGAGTCTTTAGAAAAATGTGTGGTCTGTGTAAATGTGCATGTCAGTGTGGTACAATCTCAAAACTGATGGCTGACACAGAAACTCCAAAGTAGTGCATAGTTAAGCTGAATTGTGAAGGAAACTTAATGCATACTTTTCAAATTATTTCCAACAAAATATGACATGTGTGGTGCACGTGTTTGATTTTTCCAAAGGCGCAGAGTATGTTTCCAGGCGCACATTACCATTTCATGAAGTAATTGTGACACCTTCAGTTTTTCTTTCAAAATATATGTAAGAAAGAAGAAATTTGACTTTGTAATTTATTGCCGTGAAATTGGACCTCTGTATCTTTAAGAAACTCCTGCTTTTTCCGACACTCAGCCTACAGCACATCATCACATCATCCTTAGAACTTCAGTGCACTATCCTGCTTTAACTCTTATGAGCCTGATCAGCTTCCTTTTCCCTGAAAGAACATCGTCCCCAAAGCATAATGCTGCCAATAGAAGGCTTTATTGTGGCAAGGTTTTGTTGGGGGTGTTTTTCTTCACATCGGTCAAGAATTTCAATTGTGACCTGCGTACCTCTCTCCATATCTTTGCTATGTCCCCTAACTGCTAATGGAAAAATGGGACTCTAAATTGTGTTTTTTACTGGTTTGTTTTCTAATGAGTCTTTTTGCCACTCAGATTTGAGTAGGTCATATTTAATAGATGTCCTTTCAACAAATTACTCTACTTGTGCTGTAAATCTGCAGCTCCTCCAAAGTCACAATGGGCTTCTTAGAATATCTCACTAACAATCATGGCCATCTTTTAGTAGGTCTGATACTGTGCGTTACTCTTTCCACTTCCAGATGATTGATTGAATATTCCTATATTAGGTGGGTATAATTTCATAATCTAGCTGTTCTAACCTTTTCAGTGACCTGATTCCTAACCAGTGTGCTGTATTTCTTACCTTTCATGAAGTTGTTTCTTCACTAATGGTTTCTAACAAACCTCTGAGGCCTAATTTCAATTGTGTGTCATAATATTTCAGATTTGGACCCTTTCCTTCCACTTTTCAGAACATTAAAAAATATTTTCCAATGTCATCTGTTAAGATCCTTTCCTGAAAATGTATATATATTTTTTTTTCCAATTTGCATGTTCTACTTATTTGTTCTACTTGTGCTGGGATGATTTTGTTTCTTTTTTCTCCCCTCTGAATCATAGATGTCTGTGCTCTGAGCCATTTGCAATCAAGATCTAACTTTGAAAAGGAGAAGAAATATCATCCTTCGAGCTTCAGCACAAGCAGTTCAAATGGCTTAACCACAAGAACTCCCATCAATTATCAGTGACATGCAGGTTTAACACTTGACGAGACACGCCCCAGGAGAAGACTTGAGGATTTTCTTTAATGAATGAGGCCTGTAACATTGATACCAGCTGACCCGGGTCATCCGATTAAGTTGTTCAGCTCAGGTCAGTGTTTCCAATTTTCATTAATATAATATATGCTGCTTAACGGCTTCGGGGGCTGTGTTTAATTTGTAGTAGCTGCAAGAAACTCATTACCCCAGTTAGATGTCCACCAATGTCAATACTGAAGAGCTGTCAGATGATTTCACCAGTTGAATGAGCCTAATCTGTTCTTGTTCACATTCTGAAATAAAATAATGTTGCTTAACAAAATCTTAAAAAATAGAAACAGCCATCTAAGAAATGGATGCTTGTGTTTGTCAGTGTAAATGCAAATCTGCTGGTGGAAAAGCGAAGAGAAACTCAGGTGTCCTTCCAGTCTTCACACCGTCCAGCACCAAATCGGATTAAATTGGCTTCATCTGTAATGCAGCCATCTGTCATCCTGGCAGGTGCAGAGCAGGACATGTGAATGAGCACTCAGAACAAATCTTTGACTGTTTTGCGAAAGATGTTATGCATAAAGAGTTAATAGCACCTTTAATGTCGCACATGTGATTAAAAATAAATAAATCGTCTCATGGCCCTGAAAACATCCCACAAGCTGCTTTGCTTATAGCACTGTAACAATGTTACGGAAACATGTGGTCTGTGTGAAAACAGGAAACAAAAAATGGCTCTAATTTTTGCCACTTCATGAAAATAAAGTAAACAAACAAACTGGATGCAATTTTCTGGATTTCATGGGTTTTTTTTCTTTGTCAGAGTGTTAGTTTGAATTCAACCCGAGTTCAAATTATTTTCTTGATTCAAGAGATTATTTCTATGCTGTGAAAGCATTTTTAAGTTCCATTTTCTTCAAGTATTTTGATCGTGCTGAATTTATCCCAGCTTCCATAATTTTCCCCCATATTTGCCCGAACCTTGTTTTCAGTCCAAAAACATGACTTCATACTTTCTCTGAGGTGTTTTCTTTTCGCCAGTAAGGTTATTTGCCATAAATGTCACTTGGGATACAGAGTGACAAAATAATGACAACCTCTTTTGAGGCAGAACAATTTTCCCAAAATTGAATGAGCAGTATATGTGAGGAATGAACAATATGTTTGCTTGCCTCCCAATTGGTCTCTGTCAGTGCCATTCTAGCATCTGTACAAGAATGTTTTTAAACGTGGGGATTGGAAACCTCACAAGCTGAAGACAGAAAGCAAATTTTAATACAAAGGATTTGTTTGCTCACTTGGGTTTTATTCTGAACCTCCTGATGGACGGATGCAGTCAGAGGCCAAAGGGATCACATTAGGTTGTTGTAAAACAAAAGCTAAACAATCCTTCTGAGTAATGCTTTTAGCTGAAACATACTGTAACTGTAAGAAATCTATCTGGAAGTTGGCTTTTACCTGCACGTTTGGAAAATATTAGCTCATTAAAGTGTCACTGAACTGGCTGGATTGTGTGGCAGAAAAATCCATCCGTTCCATTGCCGTAGAAACTGTATCTATTTGCATGTCAAATGTCAAAGCGAGAATTAAGCTCCAAATTGACAAATACATGTCTCAATTATTACTGTTATGTGAGACTTTTGCCTAAGTGATTTTGTTAGTTGACTTACTGGTTCATCTTTCCTAGAGGATTGAAAGGGGAAAGAAATATTGCACATCTATTTTTATGATATTACTGCGAGTTTTTGATGCTTATCATAATAAAGAATCTTAAATATTGTGGACTGCCAAGAAATTTGGTAGATGTTATGCTCATGTCATATCAATGACATTAACATTGCAAAATTGTCATCCATCCTGTGTAGTAGTTATAAAACTATTTCAGATAAATAAAAAAGTAAAAAATAAATAAATAAATTATACTGTTTCGCATTTGTAGTCTGACTGCAGATCTAGTGATCTACGATCGATTACTTTGGTCTAGCGAGTAAAAAAAAAATACAGACCGATACACTAAAGGGATGCATAAGTTTAACTAAGTTTAAAATGTATTTTCTTTAATGTTACTTTTCTGGTTATGTTTGTGTATACTATTTAGAGAGTTCAACCTTCTTAGATTTTAAGTTTTAAGAGTTTGTTTACCGATCGTGTCTCGATTGGTTTCGTCTGAATCGATGTAGTGGATCGCGTTGCTGAGTAACGTCGTGTCCGTTTTCATTATTCCCTTGTACAGGGTGTAACACCTGCGGTATACTGTCTCCAGCAGTCAGAGCAGAGGAGACCCAAACTTCTGTGTCCACATTGCAAATAAATCACACATTTGTAAAGCTGGTTAACACTATGATCAATGCTTGCTGTACCTACGCTCGCTCTTTCAATACCTTTTAATCGAATGTGGTACTGAGTGACCAAAAACTCAGTACCACATGTAAATCTATACCATTTCAAACTCCTTAGCCTCTGTTTGATCTAATGAAGATAGCACTGACCAAATTTGCACAGAAACTTTGAGGTAGAACCATTAAATAACCTATTTAGACAGTTTATTTTTGCTCAGGGTTAGTTACATTTTAATTATAACCTTTCACAAAATGTGCTTAGAAACAAATCATGTTTGGACTCATGTGATGTGTACGGAAGAGGATTGGGGGGATTCTGACTTTAAAGTCAGAATTCTGAGATTCAGAATTGACTTTAATTCTGGCATTAAAGTCAAAATTCTGACTTTAATGTCAGAATTTATTTATTTATTTATTTTTTTTTCGGTGGCCCTAATCCTCTTCCTTAGATGTGTGATGACACCTTAGATAGGAAGAAGCCTTTTCGGGTTGATGGAAAATACAATAAATGAATGTATAGCATTTTTTTCTTTTTCTTTTTACATCTGTCTATTTAACAAGTAGGACCCTGAACAGAATAATTTAATGGAGTGATGTAAATAGCTAGGAGAAAATTCAGAGTAAATGTGTTTTTATTTATCTCTTCTACACACTGCATATTGCTCTTTTTAATATATCTTAATATTATGTGCTGTAAAACTGTGCACCAAAGCTGTTTATTTGGATTTTATTCAAATCTTAAATCAAACAAAATTCTGTCCTATTTGCCCGGGTGTCTTAACATTTTGACAGGATGCGCATCACATGATAAGTATGACTGACCTACTCTTGACAAATTTAGATTAGACGAAGTTCTCATGTTTTATCAGAGCCCAGACTCCGTGAAACAAAAGCAGGCAGTCATAAAACTATCAACATCATTCACAGTCTCCTCTCTTACATGCCCCCTCAGACAATGTATCGTTAAAAACAACAAGAGGCGGCTGGTCCAGGAAGCACGTTTCAGGAAACCCTTTTCTCTTTGCTTTTTGCTGGGATGGGGCATCAAATACTAAAATCTATGAGAGGAAAAAACTTGTGAGGGAAAAATGTTCAGTTTGACACTTGTCATTGTCACACATTGTCTTCTGAAATAGTTCCAGTGAAATATTACCCATGCTGTGTTTCAGGCTTACAGGAGTTAAAATTAATTAGATGTCATCTAGGTGGAGAAAAGAAGCGAACACCCTGGCTTTTAGACTAGATGATTTTTCTGAAATTATGCGGTTTGGACATGAGATATCTTTATACTCTGTTGCTAGATAGTTTTAAAAATGTAATATTGACAATCTACAACATATTTATTCCCTTTATGCAAATGTACAGCTTCAGAATCTGCTTTCAGGAAAAAGTGTCATTGAAAGTGTTCATTTAATTTCTCTCCTGCGGCTCATTGGCTCATGATTTCAGTGTGAATTTGTCAATTTCTTTCTTCTAAGTCAGGGGTAGGCAACATGTGGCTCCATAGCTGCAATTAACTCTGTAGACCTTCCACAATGGCTATTAATAATATTTCCTCTTTCTATTATATCAGGATCGTATAAAAAAATAAAAAATAAATTTATTATTATTTTTTTTAAGTCATGTAACATTTGTTTTGCTAAACCAGACCGAGAACTGCTCTTTGGATTGTAAAAGTTGCCCTTGCTCTGAGGGAAGCATGTTAAAATGTACTGAAATATTTAATAGCAAAGCAGTGGAAGAATTTAAATTTAAGACAAGAAAATTTGAGAAAAACATTCAAAAACAAAAAATGCAATACTTTAGATCAGGTATAATCAGTTTGGAAATGATAAATAAATTGTATAAATCTATAAAGTTTCACTCTAATAATCTTTCTATTGATTTCTACAACCAAATCTTTTCAACGCACAAAGAATCTGCACAAAAAATGGTTACAGAAGAAAGGGCACCTTTAATTTCTCTAAAATCAACTTTAATTTTAAGAGTGTCTGCTTTTGATTTATAGTCATGGATTATAATGCTGCCCATTTCATGTGACTTGCTGCTTATCCCATTTTACATTTTCATCAAATCATATTCTGGGGCCATATCTGTAAAATTGAGAAACCATCAGAGCTGAAGTGGTGGGATATTGAAAGTTCAGCTTCATCAGCAGTCTGTGCTGCTGAAATGAGAGACCTTCAGTAGGCTCCTTCATCCTCCATCCCCCTCTTTCGCAGCTCTTCCTCTCTTTTTTTAAACTCTTGTCTGGTCCTCCTGCCCACTTAAAGATGTGCTGAGATCTCTCAGTGACTACTTTATCTGCACTTATGTGGAATTATTTAATTAAACAAAGCAGAATGCACATATCCAGATCTTCACATCCCTAGTAGGGCAGTAAGAGTTGCAGCCAGGAGTTACTATGGCGATAGCCGTTATTGTACTCATGGATAAAATGTACTTTATTTGTGGAGGACTTATGAATCCATTATCTGTCGTATGTCTTAAAGAGCCACTGAAGATGTTGTGATATTAAAGTAATATACATATTCTTTTACCATCTTTGGGACCCGTTTGGCTTGTAATTAATTTTTCTAACCCCAGATCAATAATATGTAATTAAACTGATTCACTATTGATCATCATCCAGTTATTTTGCTTGTTATTAATGGAAAAAAGTGCTGTGGTGTGCAAATCTGAACCTCAATTTCATCCTCACTGGACTGCATCCTCATAAGTGCTCTGCAATGTAATATGCAATCCGCTGATGGCTTATTAAGATCTTTACAGTCATTTAATCTAAGACTGTGGTCAATTATATCTCTCCGGAGTAGCATTGCAGTTTAATTTGATATAAACAAAACAATAGGCCGTGAAGCTGTGGTCATGATGGAAGCTGATACACCCGGCTCAACGAGCCTTTGCTAGAAAGCAGACTGTCGAGGCCTGGGCTGCCTTGCCCTCCCTCAAGGGACCTCCAGTGTTTTGTTTGTAAACAATAAATAATATTAATTTCATGCTGGACACCTCCTTCAGATCGATACATATTGACCAAGAGAATCAGTTATCTTTATAGGCCGGGTGTGTAATTGCGCTGGTTTAAGGACGAACGCCGAACTCAAAACACACAAATGATGCTGTGTTCTTTCTTAACACTTGTCAGGTCATTGAGCACGTCTCTTTGGATCATAGCTGCCGCGGCTCATTCTGGACGCCACAATAGAAATGATGGGTCTGTCTTGGTTCTGTGATTGATTGCAGTGCGTCTTAGGATATTGTAACTCAAGCCGATGACGGGAAGAAAATTAATTACAACACCACAGATCGATGAACAACTGCTTGTGTCAACTCCCAAAAGAGCTGTGATTGTTCACTGCAGCCTGATTGAGGAAGCAGACGAAGACCCAGAAGAGTGTGGAGGAGGTTATGGCCCTGCTTTCACTCAGCAAACACACGCCACAGACAGAAAACACATTCTGATAATTCCTTAAAACGACTGACGCACCATTTCTGACCTGAAAGAGGATTGCATAAATGACCATGTATTTATATATACATATTCTCTGATCCTTATTTGAAATGCATGTAGTTTAAATGTTTTTTCAGAGAAAAAAATAAATAAAAAAAGAAACACGCAGTGACTGCAAGAGACACGCTCCAGCTTGCACAGCCTGATAGGACGTGGAGCAGATTAGTAGAATGAGAGAGATCATTACGAGCAACCTCACAAGTGACCAAGGCTGAGTCACTCTCCTCCATTTGGCCGCCTCGCAACTGCCTCCATACTCCCTCACATTCAGTGTGCCTGTGAGGGTTTGATTGTGGCTGTGCATTTCTGCATGTGTCCGTGCTTGCTGGTGTCATTCTCACTTTGACTTTGACCTTTAGCTGGGGAAGCTGGACAGAGAGAAGGGCTTAATGAGTTTGCAGGCTGTAATAGCTGAGCTCTATCTAAGGAATCATCCATCTACATGAGTCCCATAATTAGCTGGTAAGTCATTGGTCCAGCTATGTGCTTCCACTTATTATTCTGCTGACTATATGTGGGAGTGGAGGAATGGATAAACAAAGACACCTACACCCCTCCTTTAAAGCGACTGGCCAGACATTTCTGTCAAACACTCATTAGATATAGTTTGTCACCTGTCGAGCGGAATAACTTGTCTTGGTTAGTGCGGCTATTTTATTTCAAACTACTACTTAAACAAGATATGATCTACCCTCCCAGACACAAGTTTCTACTTGTACATGCCTCAGGTGACATCACAATAAACAAAAGGCAGCTATTTAGAGTCCTGAGCTCTTCTTGTTTTTTTTTTTTTGTTGTTGTTGTTGTTGTTGTTTTGTCCTTTTTATTTACTTTTTTTTATTAGGGACAATCAGTTATATCATTTATCATTATTGGTGGAAAACCAACAAGAACATAACATGGTTGGGGTATTGGGGGTTGTTGATATCTGATCTATTTTTTCTTCATGAGAACATAAAACATATATATGTTTAACAGTATGACTGTATACAATCATTGTTTGCCAATTGTAGTTTTGTTTGTTACAATTTGTTGTGCCTCCAGTTATGAAGGACTGAATAGACAAAGCTGGTATCACTATTTGATTCAACAATGCACCACTTTTTACCCACTCTGGTTCCAGCAACAGGAAGAGGAGGAGTTCCAGGGAGGAAACTGATCTCATAAGGACCTTCAAAACCCCACAACTAAGACAAAGACTCTCTCTTTTCACCCATTGCCCTCCTGAGCAATGGGGACAGCACCCCCACCCTTTATCACACCAGCAGAGAGAAAGTCCACTCCATGTCCTGGGAGCTAAGGATCCAAAAACACAGGCTTTTATTACTGGATTCAGTACCTAATTCGGCCAAAACAATAAACCTTGATCCTGGTTTATTCAGAATTCTGCAAAAAGAACCCTTTGAATTACAAGTTCCCAAGATTGGTGCTGGAAACTGACACAGGCTGCCACTTTCCCCAGACAGAAGAGGAAGCAGCCTATTCAGCTCCTCTCCAGAGCTGAGAAGTTTCACAGAGTTTGGCCACCTGCTAGCAAAATGATGCTGATGTTTGGCAAACAAGAACTAAGACACATCCTACATTTACAAGCTGACCTGTGCTAGCCATAATCAGGTGGTGCCTCATGAAACGCTGCTAACTGTTCTGTTGGTTTTTTTAGGACCTCAGGTGAGAAGGAGCTGTTTTTACCACTAGTGTCCATGGAAGCCGTAGCGAATGCTGATGCTCATAAACAATAATATGTTTTTCAATGTGCTTTGGACTTACAATAAATTGCTTCAACAGCAATAGATTTGATTATTTTGGTCTATATAAGATGCCATTTTATGAGTGGCAACAAGTTCTCTCTGTCCCTTATTTAGCTATTTTTAATCCTTAAATGATCCATCAATGCAGTAACGGATAGATTAAGAATAAATTCTCCAAAAGTTTCTGATTTCTAGTTCAGACAAAAAGACATTAAAGCAATTACTCCATCAAAATAATATTTTGTCTTTTGCATTTTGAAATGCAACATATCACCTTTGTCAATGTTATTGTTTTTTATAAACAATAACTGAGACTGAACAATTTGGCTATTATATTCCTGACAGTCAGGTGGTGCCTCGACTTAGTAATTTTGATCTAAATTACTAGGTTTAATAATAATTGCCCTAAGCAAATATTATAGTTATTCAAAGTAGTCCCTCACTGGCACAATAAAGAGCAGGTGCACTTATAATTATGCTGCATTGTTTCGCAGAAAAAAAAATTACTTTTTATTTTTACAGTAATTATCAAATATTGTAAGAAATTTTTAAGTCCATATTGCCTGTCCCTAATTTCTAATCAAATTTTCCCATCGGTGGGGTTTACTTGAATTTTGAATGTCTATGACAAACATAGAGAAGAAGCAAAGAAAATTATTTGATTCATAATTAGTCAGAAAGAGTGATGCTGTGTACAGTAAGAGTTGAAACAAGCAGCACTACTGTACTGTCCACATATTAAAGGTGATGAAAGCATAAAACAGATCCGAAGTCAAGTAAAATCAAGATTATTTGTATAAAAACATTCAGCAACAAGGCAGTTCAAAGTGTTTTCCTCTGAATTAAATTATTTAAAAATTTGAATTTTTAAAATAATTTCCAAAAGCAGTGCAGGAGAAAATCTAAACAGGAATTTAAACAAATTTACCAAAAGGTCTGAATACGATCATCATAATCACGGTTTACTTCAGCTTTGCATAATAGACACAGCAGTGTCTATTATGCTTTTGGGGTCATCAGAGTCATACTCAATCTCAAATACAGTAAGGTTGAACACTGTGCAACTTAAACATAGCTGAAATGCCTCAAAATTTATTTCAAAAACAACCAAAAGGCATCATCTGCCACAACGTTTAATAATTAATGCTAGCTGATTTGTTAAATAATTGGGTGGGCATCATTTGTCCCCCAGAGATCATATCAGTCCATTGGGTTGGCATGGTGTGCACATCATGTCCATTGGAGCATCAGCCAGGGCATTTCCCTTTAGATCCATTGACTAGAGTGACAGAACATATGACTCATATGCAGAACACAGTTGTCTTGAAGAAGAGATGAAAATGTATAAATAATGAACCAAGCTAATGAATCAACGGAAAGTGATACATTCCTAGCTGTGTGTGATCTCTAGTAGTTTATAACTTATTATAGCACATTTACATGTCATCAGGTAATGACATAAAAAACCCAAATCTCTCTAAGAGGTCATTTCTGACTTTGTACTAATGACTTATACTGTACTCTTAAATTTCTTGTCTTTTTTTAAATAAGTTTTTAAATGCCTCTAGTGTACATTTTTTATGTCATCAAAGGAAACATGCACAAAACAGAACTAGCTCTAAAATTTTCACTAAAATCTTCTTTGAAAAGCATAGTATATTGCCCACCAATGTTTTATTGTGTCAAATTATGAACTGGAAAGAAAACTACTGTCCTAAAATCTTCTTTGCTATTGATTTCTGGGTAATATAGTCAAAGAAAATGGCTGAGCAGTCAAACAATCATTCCTCTGACACCCTTCAATAAAAAAAAATAAAATAAAATGAAAATTTAAAAAAAACTGCTAGAAAAGCTTTCTGGAGTCACATTTAGGTTTGCAGAGTTTGCTGACAGGTGAATGGCTTCTCGTGGGAGCACTAATCCTCAGGTTTCTTCATCTGTGTTTGTCCGTCACTCATGTGCCTCCAGACAAACCAAAGGCGTATTTAACTGAAACTCAATGACATGCAGATGCGATCTGTGCTGAATTTGTATGCAAAGCATCGATGTGATTCCTATCATGCAGGGCTGAATGACATATCCATCATTTTCATGTAAGGCAAAGGATATGAAAAGCACACTCGCAAGAGTACGGGTGCATTAATTTCCATTCTTTCGTGCACTGCCAGTACGTGGTTTGTAGTTATGCTTATTGATGATATGCAAATGTTTTGGTAAGACACTGGACAGCAGGCGCGATCCATTCCCCAAAAGCAATCCGTTCCTGGTTTTGCTCCTCTTGCCTTCAACGCAGCGTGTGTGTCTGTGTGTATACCTTCCCTGACTCTCAGCACTCCAGCATTGCTGTGCAAGCAGATGTTCTGTCCTCCGATGCCAATTCTTACGATTTTCGCATTTGGAGAAGGTATCCTTGCAGGCGAAGGCTGCAAAGTGACGGGAACAAGCGGAAACTGCAGTCATTCTCCTCCTCCTCGGCTCGGCGACACAGAGAGAGTTGTGAACGGCTTTGGAGAGATACAGTAGAAGCTACAGTAAGAACCGGGGCGAGCACAAGGCAGCAGTTTCCTCCACCACACCTGTGATGCGTTGTTCTGAGCAACGGAGACGCACGAGCTGGATGCTGATGGCCACGGCGCGGCACGAGGATACATACTGAGGCAAAAGAAAAAGACACTTATTAACGAAGAAAGCCCTAAAAGTGCATCAGAGGACACTCTACGGTCTCGAAAAAGATTTTTCTGTTTTTGTTCCTTCGCTGCTCTCTTTTTCATTGAAACTTAAGTGATTAAAACAGCTTAAAGATGCCCTTTCCTCCGGGCCCCTTTGTCCGCTGCGGCTTCAGCGCTGCGCTTCTTCTGCTCGGGCTCATGTTTGCTGGCATCACCTCCACTGGTGGTAAGTTACACTTTATTATTTCGTTTATTTATTTAACTACTTATGTTGTGTAAAAAAATAAAAAAAAAGGCGCACTGGTTGTAATAATATTGAAAAACATCGCACGTGAGTTGTTTGTTAGCTTGTAGTTTTTTGGGGTTTTTTCTGGAAAAGCCTGGGCGCGTGACGGAGCACGTTCTTGGCAGCGGTTATTGTTCAGTAATTTGCTAGCTGTACATCACTCCTCAATTAGCCCGCACCTACAAGGTTACGGCTGTTTCAAGGTTAAAACCTGACCTAATCGAGAATTAGGATCCTTCATCTGTCTGATATGTTACAGATATAAGGATTGTTAATCAACACATGGAAGTTTAGTGCTTATTATTTAGCGCAAGTTTGAGCAGCACCTGTCTGCAAACCTGCCGCATAATCGATGATTGCGAAAAAAAATAAAATAAATAAGAGCTTCGTTCATATGGTCACAAAAACCTCACATTCGACTTTGTCTATGATAATAAAAGTTGTGGTCTTTGTGTGCGGATATGTTTCCAGCATGTGCTCAACCACTTCAACCTGAATCCTCTGCTGGCTGCAACCGACTAGGATCATTTAACTCCACGCTCGTCCCGCCGCCAGCACTCATTCCTGCTGTATTCGCAGTATGGTGACAGCTTTACTGAGTTGGTAGACGACCTACTCGCGCTGATGAGTTATATTTTATGATGTAGCCCTGGCCAGACGCTCCAGATTGCATGCAAATGAGCCCTGATGTACAAAAACAATCTCAGGGAGCTGAGCCTGGAGCACAATAAGAGGGAGAAGTTTCTCCCAGTAGCAGAGTTAAAATCCATGAGGACCAAGATGATATTTTTTATGATAGTTGTAACGTTGGTTAAACTGGACATGCTGCATGCTTTCTTATTAGCCTCATGACTGGGGTATGAACTATGTCATGACACCAAGCCGGCCTGAGGACAAAGCAAACTAAGAAGCAGGTCCCAAGACTAGCAGGGGTCCTTCGTGAGCAGCAAATTTTATTTTTATCTGAAAATTTCACATTTGAAATCCTTCAAAAACTATTCTATTTTTAAAATTTTTTTTTTACTGATTTATTTCAGAGTAATTTAAACTTGCTCTTAGGAGTGACTGTTTGATTGTATGGTTGTCTTTCTTGTGTGTTTCCCTGTGAGGAACTGGAAAGACCGCTAAATAAAAGTCAGGGTTGATGAAAACAAAACCAGCTAAACTTGCTTGTCCTTCTCTACTCTGCAGAATTTTTATTGAAGTGCTGTACACTGGATAAATCTGCCCCACCAAATGAGCTTTTGTACACTATTTTTTGTTTTTTAACCCAAGTAGGGCTGCACTGATATGACAATTTGGTAAGCTATAGATCTGAAATTAATATTGCTGTTATTGTATTATGCTTGTATTATATACAATTTGTTACCCATTCAACATTGTGAAAAGACCACACCAATGACATTGCTTCTTTGCTTCTGTAGAACTCCACACAATCCTGCACCGTATCACTATCATTGTCACATATCTAAACAAATGCCACATGGCCTTCACCGTCACCATTTGAGCCTGGGTCTTTTTGAAAACAGTTAATAATTTATTATAATTTTATTTTAATCCTGATAGTTGTTCTTCTTGGCTTTTTCATGAACATAAAATGCTGCCCTAAAATGACTTCACAACTCTTACAGATTGAAAATATGGCATGCCATCTGATTAGTATTAGTCAGATACTAACTTTACTGCAATAGACTTTACTGCAGTAAAGTTAGTATCTGATTAAAAGTAAGTGAAGCAGCCATTTATCCTAACAGAAACCTGAGCATCACAAGAAAAACAAGGGAAATCTGAAATCCTAACACAATATCCTTTCCTCCTTTCTTATTACGTTCATGGCGAATGTAATAGTGGACAAATAAAGATGGGGGGCTCATGTAGGGTAATCAAACCCTACCCTGTGCGCATGTAATTCACACCACAGCTTTAATTATTTGCATAGCAATGTCTCTGCGATGCTCTACGTCATCCTCACAGCTGTAAACATCTGGGAGCAGCTGCTTTGTATCCACAACCCAAGCAGCCCACACATTTGCCTTGCAATGTTTCCGTCTGGTTAGCCTTGCTTAGGACAGGAGGCAAACATGTTTAAGTTGGTGTAGCTGTGCCTCCTGCTTCAGGACACTGAGATGATGATTTCAGAGGCCCCTTTCTCTTGCATTAATTACTGCATAGTTAAGAATATATTAAGATTAAACAAACAGACATGCTCAAGGGACTTTGTCTAAGAAGCAAAAGAGGAAGCAGATTGTTAGTACTGTTTATAAGTCAGTTTTTAATGATGACAAGTTGAGTCTCTTGCAAGTGCATTTGGGCTAGTTTTAGGGTCTTATGGGTGGTGTAGGTGCTCAGAAGTTTAGCACTGGTTCCTAGCCGAGGGGGCGTAACTTTGTGGCTCAGTTTAGTGTGAAGGTTGGATGATCCGTGTCTCAGTTTTTGCCCACTCTCTATAAACTTGCAGAAATAGGTCGATTTTTAAGAGTCTAATTTCCCATAGGTTGTTTCTTTTCCCTGAGATGAGATGAATAACTGGAGTTTGCTGCTTCCTGCTTTTAAGAAAAGGCTCAACAGGCTTCCATGACCCTAAACCGGAAAAACTGAGTGTAGTAATGGAAAATAAAGAGTATAGGCTTTAGTTTTGAAATTTGATTAGTATCCTTTTTTTTGGCCTGTACAAGCATCTTCAAAGCTCCCCTCAAAGCTCAGAGGCTACTTTTATTAGAAAAAGTGAGTTCCAGAAATGGATTGGATAGTAATTTGGGAGCCAATTCTTTCCGCATCAGGATCGGGACGGCCTCAGCTGAGATCAGTCAAGCCATCTTCTGTATTGAGCCAAGCTGCTGACTAGGCACCCGCCGTTGTCAAAGCTGGCTTTTCTTTTTTTTTGTTCCAAGGAAACATAACTTAGTCAGTAATAAAAGTACAGCTGTCAATCTTAAGTTTGGGGACTTTCTCTTGCTCGAAGCTGTGAGAGATCTGACAGTTTAAGGAGTTTGCTTTCAGCTCAGAGTCTTACGAACAATAGCAACAAAAAAACTGTTCTGCTTTGCCTGTCTGCGTGTGCACCTCTTGATGCTTTTAGTATGCAAAATGCATTTGTGTGTGTGGGAGGGTGTTTCCACAAGGATTTGCATACATGCATGTGTGGTCATGTGCAAGGTGTAGGTCTGCAGTTTATCTCAACCTCCTGTTGCTTCTGTTGTTTACCATTTGTTCAGTCTTTGGTTTGTTGCTTTTTTTATTGTGTCTCACCTCCTTCTGAAAAGATCATCAAAGCTGAGATATGAATGTAGAAGAAAGAAAAATTCACCCTCTATTTTTTGTTTGTTTGCTTTTTTCCCCCTCTTCCCAGTGAGAGTGTTGCCAAGCAATTGTTGTCTCGTTCGGTGAGGGAACCTGGGATTTGCTATCAGGCACCTTCTTACTTGTGTGAGCAATTTCCACGGGGTGTAAACCTTGCGATGATGCAAGGGGCTAGTCATTAAATGACAACAAGCAGAAATCTCTTGCATAATACAGTAATCTGTGAGTTCCCTTTTGTTATTGCTGTTTTATCAAAGAGAGGCGTTTTAACCAGACGTGTCTCGTCATTTTCCTGTGAATGACTCTGAGTCATCTCGGAGTTGTCTTTCCCTCAGCCAGCTTTGTCTCTCCTCATTGACTCACTAAAGAATGTGATAAGGAGAGCAAAAGCTGAAATTAACATAATTTATTGGGGGCAAATTGCCTTCTGGTCAAAGGAATTTAAAATCACTTCGTTTTTGTCCTGTAGCTAATGCATGGCAAATGATCGTCGTGCATTTGCAGGAATATTCTCTTCTAAAGGGAAATGATAATTTACACCCGAAAAGAGTTTTTTTTTTATGGTCTCCCTAGTCGCTGGAAATAAATTCAAATAACACAGGCAAAAGGACGATTTGAACAGCGTGGTAAGCAAGTTTGACTTCAGACTGTTTAGTTTCCAAACAGTAAATTTGCATGAAGTAAAAATGCAGGACATAAAGTGCAAGAAAGCAATTACACAAAGAAAAATTTAAATGATTTCTCGCCTGGGGTTTACAATCCGCTCGCTGTGAATTTCAAGTTGGAAATGGACAGTATCACAGTGACAGAGCGTAGCTGCTTATTTGCTGGACTCACTTAATCAAATATTGCATTTTTTATTTGCCAGCAGGAAACGAAGAGACCTAATTCGAGTTAATATTTTCCTGTCCGAAGTCTGCAAAGTAATTTCCTCATTCTGAGCCCCTGGTGATTAATGAAGGCAGAGATAATAGTTCAGAATAAACAAATAAAAGGTAAACAGTGCATGTCAACACAAGTCAGCCTTAAACAGCCGTGGAGCACGCTCGATTACATGACAAATGTCCGGCCGCCTTATCTTTCACAAGGCTGTGTCCCTGCACTTATCATTTGCAAATGGCCGTCTTGAAACTCCGAAGAAAGGCTTCCGCCTTTACGGAGGACACAGAGAGGATGGACCTTGCAGAGGGGAGGAGTTGGGTGTTATTTTCTGCAGTCTGTGCAGAGACTCTGTGAAGGCACTACATCTCTGTCAAACTCTGCCCTTTTGTTTCAATTACCCCATTTCTATGATCCAGGTCTGTGTGAGAGTGCTTAGATGGCTTGGAGGAAGCCTCATTGGCTCTTCAAGTGCAGCACACAGCAGTCACAATTCCTGCTTGTTTGTCTTAGTTGCATAAAACTCTCCTGGTAGGTTTCTTATCAATGGAAGGTCACACTCAGCAATTGCCTCAACTTCTGCTGTTGTATTTATGTTGCTGCCAACCATGCGGTATGAGCGACCGGCTAAATGACTCCAGTGAGAAGTTGGTGTGAACTTGTTGAGCTGAGTCTCAATTTTATGTCGCTGAAGGGGTTTAATTGAATGTTCTCTTCTCTGAATCTCCTAACTTTTGCTGTCACAGAGAAAACAAAAATGCAGGGGGTGACACTTAACCTTGGATGCCACAGTGTTCTCGTCCAGAGGAAAAAAAAAAATCACCTCAGCAAAAATCACGGAATATGTGAAGGTTGACATTGAATCCCGAAGGTCAGTCATGGTGAAAAGTACTCATGCTGCCAGAAGGCACAGCTCTGCTGTTTACCTCGCCTCAATCTCCTGGCCTTGACTTAGCTGAGTGTTATTAACCAGTAGACATGAAAAAGTATGAGATCCAAACGGTATGATAACCTTGAGTAAAAATCCTGCTAGGCTATTCATACAAAAATTTAAAGGAGGACTATGAATGCAATCAGAATCTAATTGCTTTTCCTTGAAAATAAAAAAGCAACAATTGTACCTACTGCTTCAGTCATTGTTGTCATTATTGTAAGTGAGGGCAAAGTTCAGAAACCTGCTGGTCAGAAGTGTGCAGCAACAGATGGGGGAGGGTCATTACTACTCAATCCTCAGTACAGAGGGAAAAAAAAGTATAATTCCGGCACATTCTTTTTCATCTTATTGAAAAACGTTAAACAGTAGAAACCATGTGATGCAAAACGATTGCAACTATAAAATTATACAATTTTAAATGGTCGATATACATTAATACCCTTAGCCAACCTTACTTGCCTATTCACAAGTAAGGTCTAATTGATTTATTGGTGAACTACAGATTCACCAATAAATCAAAATTGGACTTTTTCTTTCTTATTTGCCTCCAATCTGCAGAAAAATTAAAACTTTAGTTGCCCTATTTATTAAATTCACCACAACTAAAAGCTCCCACCATTTCAAGTCTACAATCCATTGACAGCATGTATGTTGATACAGTTTTTTTTTCCAAATGAAATGAAGATCAGACAATGGTTAGGAACAAATATTTCCCATAAATGGGGATGATCTTGTAATTCTATAATTTACTGGTTGTTTCAAAACCACTACCTCTATCAAAGAAGTTGAAGAATATTTTATTCTCTTTCATATGTTACAGTCCTTACAAAATCCAAGTCCTAAAAATACATGCAAATTGTTATCAGACAAAAAAGGGCTGATAGGTGAAATCATGAGTGGAACATAAGTGCTACTTAAATGCATCAGTTCATAACAGCTGTGACTTTCATTGGTGTACCATTAGAACCATCTTTGTGGAGAGCAAAGATACACAACTGAATGCCGTATTGAGCAGAAATGTTTCAGACAAAAACTTTTCATGTGGACTCAGCAAGAAGGACTCCGGTGTCAGTCATTAGATATCATTAATGTAACAAAGCAATTTCTCATGCTTATTTTAAATCAATGTCTGTGGGGATTTTAAATTTCTAAAACTGCCTGAGGGTCGATAAATGCAAGGGATCATAAAGAGTTTGTGTGAACTGGCGAGTGACATTGTGTCAAATAGACTTCTGAGGATTTTGACTGTGGTGGGGTAATTTCTCTGGTGCCGTTAGTACATATATAAAATGTTCTGTCTTGCTGCTTACAATGTGTTTCGAGGGTAGTCTTGTATAAGGAAATGTTTTCAGGTTCTTCCTCTTCACCAAGTGATCGATACTTTTCTTCAAATGGTTAATTGGCTATCAGTCACTGTCAGGAGAAGAGCTTAGAAGCCCAGAGGTGTCTTTGAGCAGCTCATAATAAGAGCCTGTCCTGTCCTCTGGGTCCTCTCTTGGCCTTTACTTCAGGCCAGGTGGTGGCTGGGGAAGGTAGATCTGAATGCAATATGGAGAGCCATAGATTAATAGTTCCTTAGTAAGGCCACAAGGGAGCGATGTGAAAGCCATTTCCACTTCATCACACAGTGGTCTGGTTGGAAAGTGTGAAGAGCATGGAAAGAGACAGCAGCTAAAAAACTGTCTGAAGGTTATTCAATTTCTAGTTTATTACAGCTGTTGTTTGTGGATGCTAAGTATAGTTCTGCACTAAAGTTTGTAGTTCCTTTCTGTGAAATACATTAAATTTGTGCCTTTTTTCAAATGTATACATGAATTTAGGAAAATCTTTAACATGAACTACATTGCTTCTTTATGCAATCATTATAGAGATCCTTCCACACATACTGTAAGTTCATCGACTGTTGAGTGATAAAGCATGTTAAGGGCCACTTCATAACATTTTCCTTAGTTTTAGTGATTCTCTTCAATTGCTCATGTGATTTTCTAATGTAAGAAACAACTGTTAACTAATTCCTAAGAATTTTTTAAACAGAGACATAACGTCAGGTTAAACATTGTGGTAAAATTTGCACATTTGCTCATGATTGAGATAGATATACTTCTTCTCAAAGCATGATAGTTTACCTATATTTCACAACAAAAATTGGGGTTTTGCAGAAAAAGGAATTTATTAAATGATCTAAAGTAACATTTTTCCAAAATCTAGTCAAACACAAAGTTTTGCTGTTCAGTTGACTGTGTTTATTTCATATTATTTGGGGCTTTTGATGATTTATTTGAGCCATTCTTTTTAGAGCAATGATTCTTCAGATTCAGACAAAGTCAACATTATACAAGTTATAATTTATTCATGCTGCTGCACTAATATCTGGTTAAATGTGCCATAGCAAAACCTACATCAACTATATGCTTTTAATCTTTTATTCATCAAACTTCTTATATAACTATGGATTTTTGACCTTTCTTTTGAGCATAATTAGTAGAGTTCATTGGAACTATTTGGCTTCTTATCACTAAAGTAACTTTTAAAAGTAGTTCACAAATCTTCAACTGGGTCCAGGTCCTATTTTTAGAAAGTCCATTCCACGAACTTAATGTCAAGCAGCTTCATCCTTTTCAAAATCAGCTTTGCTGTGTTTGGAGTCATTGTCCCAGTTGTGTCCGTCCAGCTATTCATTTGAGTGGATGCTGAAGAATTTGACTCTTAATTTAGTTCAATCCACTGTTAAACAGCCCCACCGCATGATAGTTCAAGAACCGTGTTTGACAGTTTATACCTTTTTAGGCTTAGGGTTAGGCTTTAACTTGACTTTTCCAAACATACAGTGTAGCTTTTTAGTGATCTTTGAAGCCTCAATCCTTTTTCTTTAAGGCAGCATGTTTGGCTATGTGGACATCTGGGAATCTCAGTGGATCTTGAAGCTGTCCATTTTGGACATAGAGTCTCATTCTTAACTGGCATCCTATCAGTCCATAGCAATGTACAACTTGCTTCACTAACTTGCCTGCTAACTGTGTAAAATAAAGGAAAATAACATTGTGCAAATTCAGACTTGTGCAAGTAATTATTTTAATTGGTATTATGTGTGGTATAATTTTTTCATATTCAAAAAATAACTGGAAGATTAAATAATTTGGTTCAAATAAATACTTAGTAGCCCCAAATTGAATTTTAGCAATAGTGTATAAATGATGTCAATCATGAGTATGTAAAATTCTTTTTAAAAAGTTGTCTCGAGTGGATGACAACAGTAAAGAGGAAAAAATTATTTAAAAAATTTCTTTTAAAGTAGAGAAACTTCCAGCAGATCTAGCCATTCTCTGGTCAATTGTGAAGAGGTAGAGATACAAATAAGCACAAAAACAGTTGGCCTGAGCTCCCCACAATGACAAACACAAAGTTAATGACTCCAACAATGGAAAATACATTCAAGGGGAGGAGAGACATCAGAACAAAGAGAGGGTCTTCGACCCCGATGGGATGTCCCCCTGCAGTGTAGGCCAAGGGTATGGCTAAAAGGACAACGGCTCAGGTTCAGTCTTGCTGGTATGATTTAATGGTTGCCAAGCTGTCTGAGTCTCCAACGGATTAGATTGAATACAAATCAAGGCATCTGGTTTATTTTGTAGTCATCTCCAATCTCTGCTTTATGTCAGCGTGCAATAACATGACTGCTCTACCGAATGCTCAGACAGTGAAGAAATGTTTGCTGTGGGGAAAAATATTAAAAACTTTTTCTTGATTGTCTATAGTTTGGTTCTTATGTGAGGTGGCTGAAACTGAGGGGCAGAGTTTGAAACAACAGATCTTTCTCAGAGTGTCCACCCTGGATTTTGTTATTTTGTAATGGCTTGGATAGATGTCCCAACAAAAGGATGCCACTCTTCCTTATCATAAACCTTACTCATTGTAGCCCACACAGTTTTCCAACCCCACCTATCACTGTGGAGGAGTTGCGGGATGATTTAGCTGACACAGGAGAGGCACAGTTCTGACACTCACACAGCGTCAGCGTTGAAGAGTCATTAAAAAGCTGCTGTGCTCTGATACGGTCGAAGTTGAACATAATCATCAAAGGTATGTTTGAGGAAAAAGCAAACATGTCATAAAAAGAATTGATTTTCTTCGAGTCCTTTATAATTAAAAACAAGACACAGAACTCCCTAGATGTCTTCACACAGCTCTAACAAAATTGCGCTATTTAGTTTAAGAGAAATTCATTGTGGACTCTCTCAGTTTTCTTGGACTTTATATACATCGTTCATTAATTATTATTATATACCCTATTACACACTTCCACCCAAATGTTTGGCTCATTGTTATACTCTCGTCTATTTAGCATAACATGTAAAAGCCATAATGATAAATCACCTAAGGCTAGATACCCCTGCAGGTGCTTGATTGGCAAGGATATCTAAGGGAGAGCCTGCTCAGCTGGAGCTAAAATTTTGTCATTTTGAAGTGATTCTGTTGACAAGACAGGAGGAACGGTGACCTTTTCTAATTATGTGTATGTGTCCAGGCAGGCACCAGAGCCTTAGGCAAGCAATTCAACTGAGTCAACAGAGCTCAGCATTTTGGAGCACATTTAACCCTATGCAGATTGTTGTACTGTATAATATTAGATTATAAAGGCGTAAGCAACAAGACATTTTTCCTGTTTTTAATGAAGCATTCATGTCCTATTACTAATTTTATTTTATTTTGATTTCTCTTCCAAAACTACATGTAAAAAATTATACTGGAAATATGTTTTTAACTGTAATGCCACATTCATTAGTTATAGGAGAGTAGTACTTCCAAAACTCTTTTTAAAGCGTAACTATCCCCCAAATCCATTTTTTATTGCTAATAAACTATCTAAATAGATTATTTAGGGCTCTATCTTTATGCTTCTGTGCAAATTTTGACATTTTCATGTAAACTTATTTCCACATTATTTTGCCTAAGTTCATCTAAGTGAGCATGAGACAGATCATGACCGCATTGATCGATGGTGTTGCTCAGCTTTACAAATGATTTATTTGCAGTGTGGACACAGATTGGAATGGGCCTTGTCTGTTCTGACTACTGGCGACAGCATACTGCAGGACAGGAGGGATTCACCTCCGCATTCGCTGTTTGCTCGGGAAACAATAGGGTTGGAGTGGTGCTTCTTAATTCTCTGCTTTCTGCAATTTTAACACACATATCGAAAGGTCCAACTTTGAGGGTTCTTCCTTTGTTAAATACGTCTGCACTGAAGAGTGTTGTTCTAGTGAGCTGGTAGCACTTATGTGTGATCCTTTCAAAGATTAAAAAAAGATTGGATTAAACAGTCAGTGTAAACAAACATGTACATAACACTTTTCCTATTTTCTTATAAACGCAGAAACTGAGGGATAAAGTCAGACCGTTTACTGCCCTTTTTAAAAAAAAAAAAATGAAATCATCTCTGAAAATCAATCTCATGTTACACTGCACACGCTGATTCCTTCAAAACATCAGCCATTTATTACCCACCATGAATGTGTAGCAGAGAGAGAACAGCCTCTCTGATCTATGTAGGTTCGGTTATTGTTTTCCCCAAACAAACCATTTCCCAAGTGAAATGAGGTCTGAACATTACAGATTCAAAGCTTAAAGCTAAGCAGCAGATTTTCTTGGCAAGGCCATCAGGAACACCACGCTCACAGAAAAAAAAAATCTCAAGTCCTTACTCCCATAGAATTAATCATGACAACACAACTACCACCGAAACTCAATGCCATTTTTTCGTCTTTACAGCTTGCCTTGCACTTGATTACAGGGACTATGGATTTAAATGCTGTCTGACAATGCATTCATGTTGAATCAAAGAGCGTTTTCGTACCTGCAGTTTCTTGTCACCAATGCTTGAATTTCAAAAAGATGATAACTACAGAACAGCTTTGCTCTTGTACTATTAGTTAACATCACACAGCTCTTATGTTTCAGATAATATTGAATTTGATATTAGATAAATACTGTAGAATATGTAAAAGAGTGAGACTTGTTTGGGGATGTGAGGGATTATAAATTATGGTCTGCGTGGATCATTCAGTTTGTTTTACTCCCTAAAATGAAAAGTATATAGACTAGTTGTAGAACATATAAGAACATTTTCATTTAATATGTGGGACATTGCAATAGTTGATGTTGAAATAGGTGGAAAATGTGGTTTTAATATTAGAAATTAAGTTATATTCTGCATATCACTAGCTGTTTTCTGGTGCTATTTGCAAATAAATCATAATTAAATCTTAAAACCGTAGCTGTGTAGCCAGGCCACATGGGCATATTATAAAGCAAAGCTGGCAGACATGCTGTAACCCTCTTTGTGCTCAAGACATGTATCCTTCTATTTTCTGTGATTTTTGATTTATTCAGACAGAACCTTTAGGGTTTTATTTGCAGATTTCTAATTAGTGTCCACATTTAGCATTTTAGGGCTTTCACCTCCACCCCATCATCAGATATGGTATTTGGGCAAGAAGAGGCTAACCTTTTTCACACATCTAATATATATTTAATTAACTGCTTCAGGCTTGTATATAGTAAGTTGATATGCCAGTCAGTAAGCCTGTGGGTCATGGGTTATGAAAGCCGAGTGCAGTCTACTTGGAACATATATTTTGACGACAGACTGAAACTTTGTGTGGGTGGAGTGAAGATACATTGCAGCTGGTCCTCAAGCCTTTCCTGTCAAAAAAGAGCCTTTTCTCTAGCTTCAACAGACGCTACTTAGATTTAATTGGGCACTAAATAATGTGGTTTTTTTGGTGCTTTCTTTAAAGACTTAAAATTCTTTCACAGAATATTGATTTTAATCTTCCCATTTCATGTTTCAGGAGCTGGTTATGTTATTCACATTTTTTAAAAAAACCCCCCAACAAAACTCAGTCCAGTTTATTCATTTAATTAATGTGCCTAACACGTCGTTGGGGCAGGCAGACATTTAGCGTCCAATAAGCATGAATATAAGGAGGTATTTATCCTATGCGGCTGCCTTTTAATGGATGTCAGTTGGTGTCCAATTTCAAGCAGTGACTGAAAGCCTGCTGGCCTCCGACCAAGCCCAGTTTATACGATATTGTTAACAGCTCCTTTTAATGACTTCCTTCATCCTTTATTTTTGAATAACTTTCACAAATTGGTGCTCCTTGTTCAGAAAGTCTCATCACTCATAAGCAGAAGACACAGAGGAGTAGGATTCATCTCCGTAATTCCACATTTGACAGTATAATTGGAGATGAAAAGTCAGGTGGGACACACTTGGTCTGACTGAAATTGAAATATTATGACTTGTTAGATTGAAGGGCTTGGTAAAGAGTTTATATTTAATGCTATAGGCCTTTTCAAGTATACACAGCCATATCAAACACAAACCATATGCTAGTTGTTTTAAGGTTTGTTTATTATTTTATGTACCTTAGTCTCATTGATCAGTTTTGTTTCTGTTTCATTTTAGTTCAGTTCTTCTTAGTGATTCTAGTTTATTTTTTGTCTCTAGTAATTCTTTGTTACTCTAGTTTAACTATGTTTCTTAGATCTAGCTAGTCTTTAGATTTTTTAGATTAGATTAGATTTTGCAATCTAAAATACTAATTTTAGATTAGCATTAGATTTATCCATGCTCACAGCTCCTGCCTGCATTTTGGTTCATACACAAACTCTCCATTCATGAGAGCGTGGTCACAAAATATTACCAAATGTCCATTTTTGGGTTGTCTGATATCATAGTATACAGCGTATCGACTTAACACTGATTCTCACTTTTATGTTTCATGTTCCTTCAAAATGATGAAACAGACTTTGAATTTATTAGGAATTTCATAGAAAATAAAAAAATGGTTTAGCTAAATGGATACAGTGGCACTAATATTTAACAATCTTCACCACACACGTTGTCGCTATCTAGCAAAATTTTATCTAAATATTTGACCACAATTTTTTATTAGAAATGGTAACGTTAATTTGTTTTGGTTGGTTTTCTGGCTTGTAAACATACCTCAATATACTTAATAGGATTTCTGTTGTGGGTTTAGATAGATCATCCCAGAGGCTTTTTCTTAACTTGCTGTATTTATTCCAACAGCAGCTTTCATGTATGTTTGATTCCATCCCCCTGATGTAACATCAACTTCTGTTCCAGTTTCAAGCCTTCGGCTACTTAGTAAATTTTAAGAACTCTTTGGTTCTTTTAAAAATGATATTTGTGTCAGTTTTTGTCTCATCTGACCATAAAGTTTGACTCAAGAAGGCATTTAGGATGTACATGTGTGCAACTGAAAGGTTCAGTCAAGCTCAAAGGTGACTAGAGGCATTTTAGTTTTGGACTAGAGGCATTTTTTTTGTTTCTTTTTTATTATTATTAGCACAATCTTATTTCATGGTGATGTATTGTAAGGTATTTGTGTCAGCCCAGTCTCCCCGGGGTTAAAGTGCAGGTTCCCTTGCTCTCCTCCAGTTGTGGCAGCCGTATAAAGGTGAATTAATCCACGTAGGGTAGCGTCTCCCTGGAGAGTTTTAAGATGAACACTGAGCAGCACCCTTTTGAGGGTCTTGTTACCGCTCTATGCTCCTATTAGTGTCTAGTAGAGAACCGGTAGGAGATAATGAATTACAGTGAAAGGGAAAAAGCTAACGAGAGAAGAAAAAGAGAAAGTAAAGTTATTTATTAGCCTTCACTCGCTTCTTGCTGGGTTTGTTTAATGTACCACCATGGCCTCACCTGGCATTAACTTTTTTTAGGTTGCCACATCTTGATGTAAACCCAAACAACAGAGAAAAACATTGTGTCAGCTGTAATTCTGCATGTTTAGCGTACTGGTGGGGTGAAGCTTCATGTTTATATTTACATAATTACAGTGCTGTAACACTTTGAGCTATTTATGATTCACATGTATTATTATTTATGATTATGTTCCATCGATAGAACAGTTTTACACAGAATCCAGTGTGTCTCCATATTTGTTACCTAAAATAATGGAAATAGATGTTACCTTACATTGGACTTCTCACTCGTAGCTACTGGTCTTATTTGAAGTTTCAGTCTTCATATTTCCTGTGTGTTTAATTACTTTCCTGAGCTGCACTCTAGACCATTTCTCTAAATCACTTCCTTGCTGTGTAAAGGAATAACCGTGAGGAGAACTTCGGGGTCCATACTCAAATATTTAAATTCATATTTCCGGTTTTTAAATTGAACAACTGAAAACCCAGACGGATTAGCTTAATACTGAACTATTGAGAAGCCAAATGCAATTTGGCTTAATTTCTAATTTCTTGCAACATATACTGCGCATAGCTTTGAAAGTGTATTTCCACCCATGTAATGGCTGCATAACTTTTCTGGCTCCATCAAGTTGTTGTCAGAATATTATTCTACTTTTTCTTAACTTCTTTTCAGCCTTTATGTCTTCTGAAAACTGTAGATTTCACCTCAAAAGGCAGAGGAATTATTTGAAGATAAGTTGCTGCAATGTAATCTTTGTGATCTACTCTACTCTCCTGTCCAGATTTTTTTTTTTTTTAAAAAAGGATTTGTACCACTCATAATCAAAGGATCAAGATTAGCTTGTAGGACAAACCAACTAGAAAGTTAAAAATCTCTCCTTTTGTAGGATAACATGTCTAACACCACATAAAGGTTTTTTTTCTTCCCTCAGCTTTGATTTCTATCAAACCTTTCAGACTATTTTTTCTTAATCATTGGCATATTTTAGCTCTGTTCACTCATTAAACAGAGCTGAGAAGATAAAGTCTATCATTTGTGGGGGTTTTTCTTATGAGAAGCATGATATATACCCCTCTCTTTATATTTATGTATATCAGTGGCAGCTGGTGGTGATATTTGAAGGGTTGGCTATTATATATATATATATATATATATATATATATATATATATATATATATATATATATATATAACTCCGAGCACTATCACGTTATAACGTACCTTGTTTAAATGTGATAGTTATATTGTTATCTTGTTTTAAGATAACTATCACGTTTAATCAAAATATGTATCACGTATCCTGCGTGAAAGCAATGCGCTTCTGCAACAATGCGCTTCCGTACAATCACACTGATAAAAAGCTCACTCTGACGACTTTTCTGGGATGGTTAAACAATCCACCTCGTTTACGCTAAGATTGTTCGAAATCGCTCCTACTCAGTCTACGCCAAACCACGCCCAAACGCACTCGAGCTCAAGGCAAGTCCATCCTGATTGGATGAATCCTGGGGCTGCGGGCTGGCCCTGGGCCGACCAAAATTAGCCCCAATGAGCCGCAAACCGAGGGGGCGTGGCTAGACGCCTGTCAATCATTCTGAGCCGTGACAGACAGTAACACTGAATGGGGCTGTCAGAAGTTAGCCCTTTGGAAAGACCCCAGGATTTTCCCCAGGCTGTTTGACACCAGGTTTGTTGAAAATGTAACAAAATGTGATACATTATTTTTACATTGCATTTATTTTTAGGTATTTAATTTTTAGTTGTTTATTTTAACAACTTTATTGTAAATGTCAGGGAGGGCTTAGCCCTACTAGCCCACTTATACCACCCATCCCTGATGTATATGTGTGTGTGTGTGTATATATATATATATATATATATATATATATCTCCATATATCATCTATTTTTCCAGTATTATGCCGTAGTATTATTTTCACTTTTTATCTGTAACAGACTGCCATTTTGTAGTAAGCCAGCAACGGTGCTGAGAGCCTTCCCCAGTCTGCTGGTTATTGCCAACGCCTAAAGCAAACAGCAGGACCGGAGGTCCCACAAGTATGAAGCAGCCATGCAAGCCATTACCTGCAATAGAGTGCTTTATGGTATTGTAAGCACATGTTAGTAATGGGAACTTGAGTAAAAATAACATAATTTAATGCTATTTACGTAACAATAATAACCAAAGTAAACAAACAACATAAATCAGGATCTATTATGTTTTATTTAAAAGAGAACAACAATTATTTCTACTGCTGCTGGTTCTAACTTTCTATTTGTGACATTCATTTGTGTTATAATTTTGGTATATAAATAATTTTGATGTATAAACTTAAAATTAACATTACATCATACATAAGTTAACATTTCAAATAATTACGTCTTTTTAATTTGACAAAATGTAACTGTATGTTGTTTTTTATGTTTTTATGTCTGTAGGTCTTAACACAAGTATAATAAACTGACATCTAGCTGGACAGTCAGGCTTTCTTGTAGTCAGCCTGCAAATGATTGCTTAACATGCAATTAATAGTTTGCTAACCATAGTTTAAAACAAAGTTATCTTAAGAAGAATGATAGGTGATGCTCCTTTATATCATAACTTTTGTTTTACTACCTAGATTTATTTCTGAAGAGTCAAATTTGTCTCTAATTTGGGATTTTTTTACTCTTTTCTTCACACTTATGGAAACAGTAAATGACCTGTATTTTATCAAGTCAAGAAAGACCCCAGAGGGCTTCACACTACATTCAGTCACTCACACATTCACCCGCTGATGTTGGCAAGCTACTGCACCTTAAAGATGCAGAAATTCTACAGGCTTGAAAGTAACTTTTTAAAACATTGGTACACCTTGATGTATGGGATGACTCCATGACTAACTACTAACTTAAATTTACAAAGAGCTATTTTAACAGTTTTATAACAAATAGTCAAGAGAGAGCTACTGTTATTAATAGTTTCAGACGGGTGTAATGAGATCTTGCGATATGTGATCCTACAATATTAGAATGTCACAGCGTTTCAGATTGAAGTAAAATATGTCTCAGGAAGAAATAACAAAGTCAGGTATTTAAGTGAGTTACTACTAAGTGAGTTCCAGGGCGACTGTAGGTATTGGGTAGAGTGGTAATCTGGCAATCGGAAAGTTTGATTTAATTTCAGCTTGCTCCTGTCACATGTTGATTTGCCCCTCGGCATTGCGCTTAACCCCAAGTAACCTATCAGTGTGTGTCTGTGATCTAGTCAGTATGACTAGAAGAGTGTCATATTTTATGTAGAAAATCATAAGAAAATAACATTTTCAAATCTTTTTGGTGTTAGAACCTGCTTAGAATTAGACAATCCAAAGTCAAACCTGGAATAAAGTCCTTCAATCCCAGTTTGTGACATTTGGATTCTCAATTTTTCTGAAAAATACTTTTTATGAGCTGCATGTATAGTCACATCCCCACGTTTAGATTAAATTAAATTAGCTGAAATCTGTCAGAGGGGATTTGGCAGTTTATGGTGCAAAAGTGCTGTGTTGTATACAGCAATGCTGGAGACTTTACAGCATAAGCATTTCACTTGGAAGATATAATTTGACAAGTGTGCAGTATTTCATTTTTGGGCACTGAGGCATGATACTTTCTTACAGTAAATTCCTCTGTCCTTTCTTAGCATATGATGCCCCACCGTACAAATTATTTGAACCGCCAGAAGGTGTTTGATTTATGCTGAGTCTGAGTTATCAGCTCCAAACAGGCCATGTAGCTTCTCTCTTATCATCTTACCCAGCTCCTTGCACAATTTCACCATGTTTTTGAGCTCAGCCCTAAATGTGATGACAATAGTCATGAACAGAGCAAAAAGACAAAAACTGACACTTGCAGCAAAACCAGAACCTCCCCCACTCGCCTAATTTTTCTCTCTTTTTTTTTTTTTTGACTCCCCTACAATGTTTTTGACAAGATTGTCTGGCTGTGTCATGCAGTAGCACAACCCAGGCTGTTGTGGGTCCTGCCTGCTGTGACCCTGTCATACAATTAGCTCCCTTCTTTTCTGATGGCGAGAACAAAGGTGAACTTGGGGAACAGGGGCTGTGTTCAGTCAGAGCGGAGGAGTGTGTGTGACACGCTGATGACTCCGGGGCACTTTCTTGACCAGAGGAGTCGTTGACTGTCACTAAACATCACTGTCTTCCTCCCCACTAATGGCATCTCCAGATTGTGCTTTGAGGAACAAAGGCTGGTTGTACGAGATACCGAGGAAGGAATAAAGAGACCCCATTAATGCTGCCGAATGTGGTTTGTTACAGTGGCTGCGGACTTGTTGAAGTGTCCTGACAGATATGAACCAAGGAACAATTATGGGGTGTTGGGTTTGATGCTTACACGTCAGTTTCTCCCACATGCTGGCCAGATAACATGTGTTCACCAAAAAAAGAGACAGAGAAACCCACGGTAACAAATTCAAGTAGACATAACTGTAATCCTCAAGGTTCGAGGCTGGTAACCAAATCAAGCTGTAATGGGGACAGAATTGTATGTTTTATTTAAGAGGGCAAATTCAAAAGGTGAACATGTTATCAAACAAAGCCATATGCAGATTAACAATAAAATGAAATGTTCAAAAAAATTATTTTTAATTTTCCTGTGGCTTTGGGGAAATAGAAGCTGAATATATTTCCAATTAATTGCTTTCCACTGAGTTAAATTATATCCTATGCAAATTTTGATTATCCTTTTAATAATCAGTGCAAAATAGCAGTTGATTTAATTGCAACTAATAGTATTATTTATTCAACCTTAGTAATACTGGATTAGTCATTGGGAGGTAAAGTTAATTTGTTTGACCAAATAAAATATAATTTTCATACTTGTGTTGGTGAAAAATAGTAATAAAGAGTACTTTTTAGTATGATATCAAATGTGTCCACTCATGTTTGTCTGATTCAGAGCAACTGGTTTGAAAAAGAAACTTGTTGGCCCAATTCATCTAATTGACTTTTCTTTTTGTAATGTAAAATGACATACATAGCCCCAAACTACAGGGAAACAAGTGAGTGACAACATTCCAGTGCTGAAGCTGTCAATCTCTGCAGGAAATACTCAGATTGGGGCTTTTACCGCCTCAGGTGCAGAGTCACTGTTCCTATGCAGAGGTGATTGATAAAACCATACAGGATCTCTGGTGTAGGTCCTGTTTGAAAGTACAGATTACTTTTAAGTTAATCTATTTTTGAACATACCGCACAATAGCCTTCAAGACTTGTATAAAAGTGAGAATGTTGATGAGCATGTTTCTGCAGTACATTGTGGGAGGACAACACTTGGCATCAGCATTGTCACAGTAAATTTCTGTCTTCATGACATTTGGAGTCAAAACAACAGCCTGGGAATACATGCCCTTCAAACTGACATGATATGGAGCAGCTCTGTTTTCAGCTAATGGCCTTTTTAGAATTTCTGTTCAAGAAAGTTAGTTAATAACCTGAAATTTAAAAAAGGACATCAGAGTGTTTCTTGGAGTAAGCTGTATCATGTGTCACTCTTCCTGTTCTTTAGGTTGCCTGTATGCTAGCATTTGTGTCAGTTTCATCAGGAAAGCTGCACAGTCTGACATATTTTTGAAATAATATCCCATTTAATTTCACTGCATATGAGGTAATTGCCATCAAAGCTCCTGCGATGTTTTGTCATCATATTCTGGCCTTTTAATTTACTGATGACTTTATTTCTCTGGATTACTTGGAACAAAGCACTAGAATGAGAATGTGCAATTTGTTTCTCATCATCTTCTCACACATACATGCTCATGGGACTCTGTGTTAGTTAGTATTTAAGCATTGCATATGTCCATAAATATTCAAATGTTCTCCCAATTACAGCAAACGTGCGTCTGTATTTGTTAGTTCAGTCCTGATATGCTTGTAGAAACAGCACTGTTCAGGGTCTCCACCCACTCATATTGTTGTTCTCCATGAACAGTTGGTGGCACAGTGGTAGACAATGAAATTCGTGAGAGATTGTTTTTTTCTACCTCAGTTGTAGGGATGTTTGTGGGTTTAGAAATCAGCTCATGCTTTGTTAAAGTCTTCATTCATACTGGAAGTCTTTTTTTCTTCTTAAATCTCTTTAATGATTTATATACAATACAACACAGCTTCAAGCACTTCTTAGTTTTTTTTCAGTTTCTAATATACCAAATATTGACTGTCACATCTGCTCTGGTTAGCCATTTTAAGAGCTGAGCCTTTAATCCAGCCATCTAACTGCAGTGTTGCGTTTAAGTTTGTCTCTCAGTGGCAGCCATAATTGTGTTAAAACTTGAAATTACAATGTGCAGGAACAGTTCCTTAACTGTTACACATGTTAAATTATTTTGTGTTGTTTAAAAATATTCTTTGTGAATTATACTGCCTTTTGTTTCACAGAGTAAACAGGTTCTTTATTTAAACAAACTGGTTCTTATTAGAAGATATTTTATATGGGCCTTGCCACAATGCACCAGCCTTTGTGAATGCATTGTCAAAGTTCTCTAGGTTTTGTTTTCTAAATATGTCTTTAATTTTTTTTCTTTAGTTGTTTATGTAAAAACATTTCTGAGTTAAATACCTAAAACAGAATCTTCCATGACATTTTTTGGGAGTTCTAGTAATTGCTATAAAAAAATTGTAACAGATGATTTTCGTTTTCTATTTCATGATAACCAGGATATTTTAATTAGTAATCCATAAATTGAATTAAACTTAAAATTTAAAAGTTGCAAAAAGAAATCCTTAATATTTTGATGTTGTGACAATAGAAGAGAAATAATCAAAGAAGTCTTTGCTGAAGGAAAGCTAATATTGAACGTCAACACCGTCCTCCGAATAGAAACAGCACCTGATGATAACAGAAGCTGCAGAAATCACTGATACGACTTCATTAAATAAACCCTTGACCCCAAAGATGCTTGGATGATCTATTTCTCTCAAGTCCCTTTACTTCGCTGGTGTATGGAGATCCCATGCAGAGATTACCACTGCACTATCTCCCTATCTTTAATTTAGGAATGCAGGAGGACTCCTCATGGGTAAGATGGTTATCCACACTCTGTCTGTCTTATTTCTTCATGCATGTTAGCTCCGAGAAAGCCTCCTTTGGGACCACATAACAGGCTTTGTGATAGTACACGAAAATGGTTTTCTTTGTCTTCTCTTTCCCCTGCGACTTCTGGCAGGAGCTATGGAGCCAGGAAATTTCTAAAAATTTCCGTCTTGATGCTTCTGAGATCTATGATATAAGACACTAGAGGGCTAACTAACCAGTTCACTGACATGAGCAGTACATCTTTGGAATTTGCTTATTTTTGCTTTGTCCTTTGGGATGTTCATGTTTGCATTTCTGCAAAAGGTTGAACACACAGGGCCAGTGGGAAGGAGCTTCCATTTCGATATACCTGCATCTCAAGGACATCTTTGCAGGAATGTTGGTAAATCAAAGCAGTGATAATCTTCCTAACCACAAACCTACCTCTGCCTTCACAATTATCCCAGTAGATCTGGACTGAAAGTATTTTTTTCTTCACCTTTCAGTTTATGATTTCAAAGCTGAGCAATAACACCTGGAACAAAAAACATTTTTTTGCCACACTTCTAGTTTGACCTACCTGTTTTCTCACTGAATACAGTCATTTGTTAGATTATAAAAAGTGTTGAGTGCCTGAAAAAAGGAAGAAAAGAAAAAAAAAAACAATCCTAAAGGCTTTTATCTGTAGCTAAAACTGATCCGAGGTCTGCCTCTCATGATGGAGCGTTGACGATGATGTCCCAAGAGCTTTCATCTTTGCTCCTTACATTTGCCTTCTAAACACTGAAAGGCTGAGAAAACAGGGCAATTTGTCTGAAAGGAAGCGACTCCGATCGATAGGATTTTCATTACAGTTATGTTTTCATGCTGCAGCAGAGGCTGGGTGTGGAGCTCTGATGAATGGAGCATTAACTTTCACGTCCTCTCTCTCCTTCTTCCTCTCAGTGCTGTCACTCTGATGATGCGAGTTCGCCAGGATGAGTTTGCGCGCTGGATTTTATCCTCCTCTGTGCCATGTTCCCAGTCAACTGTCTATTTTGTCACGGGAGATTTCAGGCAGTGTCCAGGGTTTGCACTGAGGGAACATATGAGAAAGCATCATCTTTCTGAGAGTGGCACTTTATTGAGTTATCCCTCACTAGGTCCACTTTGTGACGTTGAACTAAGCAGCTTACTTGTGGCCTTAAAAATGTGCAGTATGGTCCAACAAGTAGTCAAGTTACTCTGCTGACATTTCTAATGTTTGTTTATTTGCAACTTTGGAAAAAATGGAAACTACATGGTGTGTTTAATTATGTGTGTAAAATGAAACTACACACCATGTCTTCAAATGTCTTGCAGGCTCTGGGTCAGTTTGCCTATTCACCAGTTCTTTCCCAAGTTTCAAACTGGCATATTGCGTTTTTATTGACTCCCTATTGTGTTTTAAACCCATATACTGTAATTGTTGCATTCCTCTAAGCAACCTCCTGCTGGTAGATATTAATAACTGTAACCATAGAACCACATGTCCTTACAGCAGACTGAGTATATTGTAGAAAAAATATTAATTGTTAAAGTGGGTATGAATGTTCCATCAGCAAGTTCAAGTAGATCGGAAGATATAAAACATCCCAAAACAGGCAGCTTGAAAAAACTGCTGGGTACAAAGTGACTGAAACTGCAAAGGAACAAAATGATGTATGACAAATATGACCATGCACCATTTTGCAGCACAAAGTTTTAGCTTTGTGTTTTGACTTTTGCTTCCTGTGAAGGGATGTAAATATCAGTTTTCAGTATTTGAGAGCAAATATACACTACAGACCAAAAATTTAGAAACAAGGTCAAGATTTTATCCAAAGGAATCATAGTTTCAATGTCATTATTTGCTAAAAACAAATATTACTAACATATTAAGATTGACTTATCGGAGTATATTTTTACTAAGCAGATTTTTTTTTTATGTGACGTTGTAAGAATTAAATGTTCAGCAAACGTTTTATTATAAACATGTCACATTCCAGCCGTTGTGGCTTATCTCACAAACACCAGTGGTTACAATTTTGTATGGAAAACTGTTTAAAAAATATAAAAGCAGAATCGTATACTCACTGCGTAGCAACACAAACTCACTGATTTGTCAAAAAATCAGATGTAGAAATCACATTACAAAATTCTTTAGCTACATAAAGACAGGACTAAAGTTACTAGTTTTAACACAATCAGCTTCATTGTAAGCATTTTATTAATTTGTTTTTGCCGATTTCCTTTGTGATTAATTCTCAAAATACCTCTATCTATTAAAGCAAAATACAAATGAAATATTAGATATTTTCTTTATTTGATATTTATTGAGTTCTTCTAATTTTTGCTAATCATCTCCAAACACATGGTGAGCCATAAACTAACAATTCAGCATGTTTATGCAGAGTTTCGAATTGAGATTAAAAAAAGTTTGATAAATGTTAGATAAATTGCGTTACTGGAATTGTATCTTATTATAAACTCATTTTATTCGTTGGTCTGCAAACAGCAACAGGTTTTAAATTGAGAGACTACATAGAGGATTAATGTGTCTCACACACCACATAGGAAAATGCTAATCAGCACCTTTGTACAAACCACAACAGCCCACTCCCTAATAATCCTCCTTATGATACAGCTGTGGCAGGTAACAGACACATAAACCAGCTCACAGGGTCCTCCAAAATCGAGCTCACTCACACAGAGGGCCTATCGCATCATACCATTTTGCAATTACCAAGCAAATGGCCAAAGGCTTACAGGTGGGACTGGTTCACTCTCTTGCATGCAGTGATCATCATTCATCACATGTGGAGTGGCAGCCTAATATATTGGTTAGTGTTTGGTTTGTCTATAATATATGCATATCTCAAAACAAGAGAAAATTGCTCTCAATCTCATTTCTCGGTTAATAGACGACTGCACTGGCTGTGTCAGTGTGGCTGTCAGTTCTAGCAGGCAGCAGTTGTGAGGAACTGTCTAGCACAGAGTTTACTCTTTAGTCTTCCTGCTCTTTGGTGCCTTGCATCTGTGCGCTACTTGTGCCTTAGCTTTTTTCCCTCCTCCTCTGTCTGCAGCTGCATGTGTTTAACTGTTTTCCCTGTGATTAACGATCAAGCTTTGAAATTATACTTATTGGACTTGTTCACATAAAAACCGAAGTGGGCTAATTAGGTTGTATTTTCACAAAGAACCAGTAGGTTGACATAATTTACCGCAAAAATATTTGCAAAAGTTTTTTCTCTATTTCTATTTCAGGGACAGCAGACTTAATGACTCATCCACTATCCTGTCTAGCTAAAACAAATGGGAATGCTAGTCGATCATGTTTTAGCAACCATAATGATGTGTGAAAAATACTGTGGGTTGTAAAAAATGGGAAGTGCAAAAAGCAGGATTAGCTAAAAATGTTTTAAATTGGAAGAAGTCACAAAGACAGTTCTCTCTGTTCTCGTTATTCTTTTCAGAAAGTTAATTTTGACCCCACAGAGCTCCAGCTACATCACTAATGCGTTAGTCAACACTTTGTTTTTCAGATGTTTTTAAATTATGGTCCATTTTTCCATTTTCGTTGTGCTACTAGAGCAATTAATGGCTTTATTTTTTTTCCATAATTGCATTCAGTAGATGGAATTACAATCAAATTTACTAAAAAATGCCGATGATATCAAACTTTACCAGTCACTTTATGCCCAATAACACTATGCCACAAATACACTATTTCATATCTGCTTTCCATTTCAGTGGCATACAAATGCTCCAGCATTGCTTTCCTGAAAATCTGAATGCTGCAGATTTGTATAGACATGCTGAACACACATGTGCAACTATAAAATTTATGTAACTCCTCCTTAAATGTTGCACTACTTACACAATAATAATGTCATTTGATACGTAGTCCAACTGGACTAATAATGTTTCATTGATCTCAGCATGCTGAATTCTTGAAGTGGCTCAGATTGACAGCAATCCAAATAAATTCTGAACAATTTGGCAAATTTTTATTTGATAACTTTGGGTTAAGGTCAGACAAACACACTCAGTATGCAAAACAGGGACATGTCAAAAGTTACTTGCATTCTTTAAATGCAACATAGGACTGAAAGTTTCATAAGATGCACTTCACTGCTTTACTTTTAAAGACATATGTGAACTGTAAACAGTGTGAAAGCAATACACCTTAACGGTACCCCTGTGAAGAGTTCAAATAAAACATTTGCAAGGTTAATTAGAAAGATAGATTTTGAAGGCTCGGTGTAAATATTTAGCTCTTAATGTCATCATATCATTGAGATTCAGAATGTCTAAACCCTAACTCACCAGAGTTTTAGTAAAGGAGCATAAAAAAGTTCTTTGTCACATGGGAAAGATATGGATGTACTTTCCCTGCAACAATACCTATTATGGTTTTGCAAGTGTAAGTGACATTTATTTCTTGCCAAAGGCCAAAGTTTGTTCACACTCATGTGGAAACCATGCTATTCTTGCTTCAGGGGATGTTATGCTGTGACATTCTATTTTTTTTTTTCACATGCAGCAGAAGCCGCAACTTACGGTTTTAACTTTAGTGATGTTAGAATAACATAGCCAATAATTGCTTGCGGAGTAGTGACTACAAGATGTGGGATTTATTGTATGTGTGTGCTTTATAATGCCAAAATAAATAACCCTCTCAATGTTTGTTTTGGTTTTGAGGTGAGTGTTTTCTTGCATCACAATAGATGGGTTTCAGTTGTTCACGTATGTCTCTTAAAGTTACTTAAGATTAATTGGTCTTACTAGCTAAAATGTGCCCATCAGTTGACCAGAGTTATGGAACTTTGAATTTGTCAGATTGTTTTTATTTTTTAAACCATTAGCCAGTAGTATGAAGTTTGATGAGCTTGTTAAGAATTTAATAATAATCTGGTAAAAGGTTAGGAGGATACACTCAGAGTACGGCATTGTTGGGTATTGTGGGTCAGGAATTGGACCGAAACACAGACAGGAATTTCGGGTTGTTAATAGAATGCATCTTTAACAATAGTAATATATAAACATACACATCTTGAGCACAGCACTGGAACAGCACAGGGAAGAAACGAGACATATCTGTGAATGAGCCAGTAGGGAACAATGAAACTAGAGGACTATATATACACAGAAGGAGAGGTTGATAATGACATGGACGACAGGTGAGGCAATCAGGTGAAAAGTAACAGCTGTTGCTGGCAGACTGAAGGAAATGTAAGAAGGGAAGCAACTGAACACTAATGGAGATAAAACTGACATAAACCGATAAGGAGAAACCTGATTGGTCCATATTTGTATTATATTATCAATAGCATTGTGAAACAATCTGGCACATGATTTGAACATTGAAAAGGCTCCTGCACTTAAACTTGAGAAACTCAGATTTGGAGGATCTAATGCAGGCATGTCATGGCTGACCAATCAGGAAAGCTGTGGACACTGGTCTTTCAGCTGATTCTTCTTTATCTGCAGTGAAGAAGAATCAGCCAAGATGAGTTTTATGCCAGACCTGGGCAAATGAGACCCTAACAGAATTTTGTTGGGGGCTCACCAATCAACCATCACAAAGGGTCTGATCTGCTTTTTATATTGCCCTGTTTTTATTTTTGTTTTGTATATTACTTTTTTCTCCATTTAATCGACCAAGAAGACTCAAGAAGAGGCCAAGTTTCTCTTTCACATAAAAAGAGAAAAAAACGCCTCACTAATCTATTTCTAAATAGATACAACATGCATAGAATATTATGTCAGCAAGCAGGAGTTATTGAATTATCTTACAATTTTAACTTGTTTAACATAAATGCCCTTAGCAGTCGAAAAGTTTGTTCATACCTCTACTCTGTTTCATGTAATGTAATTGTGCATCAGTTGTTTGTTTTCTGTGCGAAAATGTATCTGGATAATGTTGAATTTGTGTACTTCTTTGTTTGATAAATATTGTCAGGTATTACAGAAGCATTTCACTCATAAATCTCCATGAACTTTCTTACATCATTTGGAAATTTTATGGATTGATCCAGAAAGAGAATGTTTTAAAAAAAATAGATTTTGTCTGGTTGTTTGATGTGCTAGTTAAACTCCAGTTACCCTCTCCACTTTATATTTTCCTTTCCCAATAACTCAGGCAGCTGTCATCTTCAGAGACTGATCTGAAATGAGGAAGTGTGCTGGGAAAGTGTTGCGATCCACGTTTGTCTTCAGAGAGGAATCCTGTTCTGATGGGCTGCGGTTCATAAGTGATAGACAGTTCGCTTACTGCAATCTTTCATTTCTTTTCTTCATCTGAAGACAGGTGAAGCAGTAAGCTGATGGAAACGCTTTTTTTCATTACTGTCTCATTTTGCAGTTTCTGTGCTGCGCCTCATTGCTGCTAGGACATGAAAAGAACATCTATAAGACCTGAGACATTTAGTTCATATATTCTTGCACTTTTTGTCCTTTTCCAGACATCATTTATCAAGTAGTTTGATGAATTCTCAGCTTTTAGGCTTAATGTTTGTGGAACTGTATCTTATGCTTTAGTTGATTGAGTGTTGATATGCAACCTGAAGGTGATTCAAAGTAGTTTTCCCTGTTCTTCTCTAAACTCCCTCTCACCATAAGCATTATAGATCCTGAGAGCAACAATCACTGGCAGTGGAGGAGATTACGCAGGAGAAGCGTATGCTAACATTTAATCTGGGATGATTTATGGGGTCTGTTTATTGTTCCCATTGAGGTCCGGTTTTCTTATCAGGGTTGATGTGCTAGACAAATTTGGCTGTTGTTTTTTTCTGATAAGCAAAAGTTCTGCGTTTCCTTTTTCACCTCATTCATCAGTGGTTTATTTGGATTTATTGTGGCGAGTCATGTCCTCAGTGGAGGTAAATGGCAATAAAAGGCATAAGCACATCTGTAAGGATCCAAAGCGTAACTCGCTTTCACAGAGGTTACAGGGTTTGTTTTGCTTTTCCATGGTGATCTTATCACTGGCTGTGGCAGTTTTCTCTTTTGACCTTATTTGAATTCTGAGATAAGCATCCCTCTGGCAAAATTGAACCAAATTAGTCTTTTATCTGCTGCGTTTAAAGGGAATGCTTTGTCACTGTGCTTGTCTGCTGAACACAAGCTCGTGCAATGCAGATGTGCTCCATTTCTGGCCTGTCTTATTTGCCCAAATTCGTTTTAGTGGCAGTCGGTGCTTATTAACGTCACCCGAGAGAACTGACCTCTCTTTGAATGCCTTTAATGCTTTATCAGACCTAGCAAAGACCTGCCAAGAAATCTATTTAGAGGGTAAAAGATTCCTACTTACTCCATGCTGTAAAAACAAATGGTTAGATCCGAGTAAAAGGTTTGTACACTGCGATATAACATGATCTCTTTCATGCTCATCTGAGAAAATTTTATAAATAAATAAATATTCAGAGACTTAAAGCGTGCTGAAATTATAAGTTGATGCTAAATAGGACTGACTACAGTGTGCGTTTTTAATAATTGTTTTAGATCCGTAAAAGGATGTTGCATAGCAATTATTCACTTATTCAGAATATATTTTGACATTCAATGTCTTAGTGTAAGGGTGGTAATTAGAGTAATTGAGATGAAATAATTATTTGCCTTAAAGAGCTGAAAATATTTTGACATGCTTATGTTGCCACATAGAATCTTTTCCATTATTTCCTAATCAACATTGATATTACCATCTGTTGTCTCTGCTGAAAAAGGCGGATTTCTCTAAATATAAACTGTTAAGTTTTTTCATTCACTTTATAATAAAATGAATTAATCTGAATTAATTTACCTTGCTGTTGTTTATCTTAAAGAAAAAAGATTTGTCATTATTTTCAAGTATTTTGACCTTTTGTCTACACATAATTATCAATTATGAGCATGTGGGTTTCCGCTTCTGACAAAACTGATGCAAAAGCAAACAGCCATTAAATTACAACAATGCAGCACAATTTTCCACTTAAATACTGAAATTAGCTGCCTGACATGGTAGAAATGTGTTCCCTTTGTTGTGAGCAGCAGAGAAATGGCCTGCTGATTCCTGTCACACTTCAGTTTCAGGAAGCCCTGTTGTTTTGATTCCTTTTTTCTATTCTCCATTTCTCATTGATCGTCTGTTTTAACTCATTGGTGATTTTAATAAACATCCCCATATGATAGCAACAAAGTTAACTGGTATTTCAGCCTTCAGATAAATTAAGCATTAAATGACATGGTATCATTTCACCCTAAACAGATTAGAGAAATCCAACTTTCAACTTTTCTACATTTAAATTCCTACTTTAAAAAATAAGTGCTTTTAAACAAAATTGCTAGGGCCACACCCTTTAATACCCCAAACAACTTTATTAGATAAATCTGACTCACATTTTTTTTATTTTAGCTTTTACAAGATGCTCTTGACTTGAGCATCTTGTAACTTTGACTTACTTATAAATGATTTTCTGATTACCTGGGACCTAAATATAACCATTTATTTTAGCTACTGGCCTTTCTGGACTTATCATGGCCTCACGCACAGTAATAGTGGTAAACCAAAACAAAATCCGAAGCTCACTGTTATGCTCTGCACCAAACAGAGGCATATTGGGGTCACCAAGACTCCAACACAACCATTAGATGCCATTTTCTGCAAACAAGCAAAACTGTTTTGTGTAAAATCATCACAAGCTTTGGTATGCAGAGTTTGCTCTTCTCTACTGGGAGTTTAGTTGTACTTTGGTGAAATTAGGCTAAGATAGAGCTGTATTAGCTATTAGCATTAAAGTGTCAAAGCAACAAAAACTCTTCAAAATGCCAGAGCGTACTAAATACAAATCTTATTCCTCTTGCATAAAACAAAACATGTGACCATTTGTCTTTCAACAGGACAGTGGTGCAAAGTATAAGGGAAAATCAACATGGAAATGCTTTACTAGAACCAAAGTAAGCTCTCTCACGTGGGCATGAGATCAAATTTCTATAGAAACATGTCAGGTGAACTGAAAAGCAAAGTGCTTGAGACAGGACCCACAACTGTGAATGATTGAGAGACATTGTTCAAAGAGTACCATATTTTCTGAACTGGAAGCTGCTCCACAGTATAAGTCGCATCCATCAAAGAATGCAAAATGAAGTGGGAAAAAAAAAGAAGTCACATTTATTTAGAAACTGTCAAGTGTGAGGGGGACCTCGTCTTTGTTAACGATGTGATTCACTGACATGTTGTGTTCATTTGCTTTTCAAACTCACAGAAACTGTCTTTGGCTTGGAAGTCTGCCGACAGTTTCTGACACACAGATGCCCTTGCTCTATATCAGGGTAGTCAGGAACGACTTTGCCAACCAAATACGCTGCAGAGAGGGAAGCTGGAAATCCGTCGCACCTGACTAAAAGTCACTGGACCAACTAGAGTTTGAAAAAGTTATGTTTGTACAGGAAGTACTGTAATCATTTCTGTACATCTCAGTCTTTTTTGTGATGAACATGTTGTGGATTTTCGACAGTAGTGGGAGGGGTTGGCTTCCAGAAATATTTAGGATTTCTTTAAGCAGTTTGCGAAATACGTTAGATAGTAAATTAAGCTTTTCATTGGACAATACTAAAGTATTAACATCAGGGGTATGAATAGTTGTGTCATGTGTGATTTTCTGAACCCTCCCGCTGTCTAAGCGTGATGCTCAGGAGGAGCGCAGCAAATATCACAGTCAGTCCCAGTCCGCAGGGATGCGGCGGTGGGAGGAGGCTGTTCCGTCATTTTCCAAAACCACACAAAAAAAACATGCTAAAGAGCACATGGGTTCAGAGTGACCTTGCTGTAACAAACTTGTTGGTTCTAAATGACCCCGTCTGTTAAGACGTCTTTAGAGGGTTAAAATGAATGTTTCTTAATGTGGATTTTTTCCCCACTGATAAAATGTCTTAAACCAGTTCACACCAGTATGGTATAAGACTAAGCCTTTTTGCAGCTGCTCTCCTGTAACAGTGATGTTAGACAAGCACGAGGTGAGCAGTCACCTTGTGAGGAGCTTTTTGAGTTATCTGCTACTGAGGCGTGGAATGAGCAGATAAAACAATTGTAAAAGGGAAATAATTCTGTTCATAATCAGATTTCTGTACGCAGCCCACTGAGTAAGATTGATGTCTTATCTGCGCTGTGGATTTCAATTCTCTTTGCTGCGCTGCAGATAAACAGATCGGCCTGCCATCTCAGGAGCCTTTTTTAATTGTCTGTGTGCGTTCGTTTGCGTCCCAGTTTGCATGTTTTCTATATCAGCTTCATTCCTGACAACGGAGGCACCGTGGAGTAAAAGTCACGGTGTCTATAAGCCAGGCTCTTCCGTGACTGTTTTTCATGTCTGTTAAATGCCAGACATGTGCTCTCACATCTCGGCGACTAGCAACAGAGAAGTGGAGCTCAAGCAGAGATCAAACCAGCGTTGTTGCTCCTGTCTTGCTGTGAGAAAGCTTTCTACTTTCTTCTGAGAGTAAGGCTCCATTTAGACTAAGAATACTGAATGTAGGAACCCATGTTGCAGTTTTTCTTACAGTTGGTTAATTACCATGCCAAGCAAGGGAGGCTGTGTTTGTGTAAATTATTAGAATGCACCCAGAGTCTGTACAGTGAGGAAATGATCTCCTAATTTAGTTTGTCAGTGAACAACAGTGGAGCACAGTATTTCAGTTCACTCGGGTAGGAAGAACTCATTCCTCGTGTGTGGGCCTATTATTTACATGTAAAATTATGTTAATAACCTAATAGACCATGTTACTGTTCTTCCTATCATTTGGTTTGGAGCTTCATGAACACAAAATTTTAGCGTTGTTTCCATAGTTGCCTCCTTATTTGAGACAGTGATATTCATTAGGACATAGGTTAAGTTATATAGGTTATATATAACTTATATAACCTATAGAGGGGAAAGCTCTTCAAGTCTTAAAACATGCAGCATAAAGAAGGTGTGAAAGCAGAAGCCTTTGCATAAACTGCTGAAGGTTTTTGCAAAGTTTAACAAATTGCTGCTATTTTTCTCTCCTACTGACAGAAAAAGTGTTGATAGACAGCTCGTACTTTTCCCCGGAATGAAAGATTTTGTGACTTGTTATCAAGTCAACTGCTTATTCCCAAGGAATGAGCTACGATAGAGCGCTAAGTAAGATCTGAGAGAGTCTGCTCCCCCTTCCACATGATCCGCACTTTAAAAACTCATCTTATTATCTCCGAAGATGACAAGGTTACCGTACCTACGGGTGCAGAGCAAGGTGAGTCTGTTAGTTTTTTATCTTTAAGCCAACCAGTCCTAACAGGGAAGTACAGCCGCAGAAGTTTCAACAGACTATGCAAGGAATAAACAGTCTCTTATGCACAAGTTTTGCAATTCAGCCGAGCTACTTATATGGGGAAATGACAGAGCGTTGCGGTTTATTAGATGTGTTTAATGGACCAGGAGAAATACTGTGGAATAACAACCTTGGTTACCTCTGGCATTAATATAAAATTTATGAGCAGGATTTAGACCGATCTCCAGCAAAGCCTTAAGAAGATGTTTCTTTGTCAGTCAGCACACGTTTAGCATAAAACTCTCATAGGTTCCTTGAATCTGCTGTTTACTTACATTGTACTACACATCAACTGTTTTCGGCTTAAAACAGGGTTATATTCATGTAAGCTAACTGAATATTTTTAATAATATCCACTTTAGATGGTAAATCATTGCAAAAACATAATTTGTAAATCTTGGAAATAGAATAAGCACAGTAACATTAACAATTATGCTAAATATTATCATATTTATGTCCTTAGTCATTTCTTGCATCGCAATAATGCTGCAAGAAATTATAGATGTTAGACGTTATTGCATTGCAATCCTAGCGATGCAAACGTTAGGATTGTAATGTGTTGACTGAGTCTCATCAAAGATGCCAATAAATTGAGCTGCACCTACAACAGTTACATTTTAATAGAAAGGACCTTTTCACAGGTTATCCAACTGTCATCTGTTTTAATGATTTATGAACCTCGTGAATGAATAAGCAGCATATTTCAATCTGTTTGAGGATCAGGAGAAGAAGGCTGAGTTGCTCTTCCTCCCCTTTGCTGCTTCTGATGCGAAAGAAAATTATCAAGCAAATGTTGAGATATTCTGTCCTTCTTAAAGTTCACAAAGTCACTTAATTAAGAAAGGATTTTTCTATTTAGACTACAAATAAGATTTGGAAAATAACCTTCATGTGTGCTGTGGGTATTTAGCTGACTTTTACTGTATAATAATTACAGTGCAAATTCAAAAGATGGTTTATGTTTATGAGACCTTTTAATAACCTTGTAAGCAAATCTTTTACACCACTGAAGCCTTTTACAACTATTAGGTGAGTTTCTGACTTGCTTTAGGCCTTCTGGGCACCAGAGAACAGATGAGAAATCCTTAAAGTGGCTGCCTACTCTACAGCTTCTCCAAAAGTTACAGTTGTAAAACAACAAAATTATATTCCTCTGGTTCAAAGTTTTGTCAGTGAAATGGCAGAAATGTAGTAATTTCTTCTCCAGCCACATGCAACTAACCACTAGCTGTTATGTGCTATTCAGCTGTGTACAATCACAGAACAAGCTGCACCCACCAATGCTCATTTAAAAAAACGTCAGAGACAAAGTGCATTTTTTTTGTTAGTAGTGAGAAACAAGCATTGTTAACTAGCAGAGGGGTACACCCATATGATTATTTTGTAAGAACAAATATTTGGAAAAACATAGTGCCTATCAGTCAAATAAACAGCCATCAGCAGCCTCACTCAGCAAGCAGAGAATAAGGCTAATTCTCCAAATTATACATATCATCTTGTTAGGCTTCTAATTTTCCTCTTCAAAAAGCACAACAGCAGAGAAAACATAATGTTTTGAAATGCTGTTGCTGTGCAATAGATTTACTCGAGTTAAATTTAGCAAGGGATTTTGCTATATTTTCTTTTGACTCTTACTTACTGTTAACATCTGTTTTTTTTAATGCTGGTTTCTTTTAATCGCAGTGTTATTTAAAATGACTCTCCCGCTCTCTGGTGTTTGAGCTGAAGTGGAGTTTTATATTAACTTGAGATTAAAGCAAGTTTTCTTCCATCACATGAGCAGTGATTTTTTTTAACAATGCAAATCAACACTTCTTCTCGTGATCTTCCTATGCCTATCTTTGCATCAAATTAATAATGGTGATAGTAGCAATTTATTGCTGTCATCAATATTTTAACACCAGTAATAAGGGTAGTGAATTTCTATTTTGAAATAAAAACATCCTGATGAAATTACAGATTTTTATGATAGTTTTGAGTCAATACACTGAGACCATCAAATTGTTGTTACTGAGGATTATCATACCGTCAGAATCTCCTATGAGGCCATGACTATTCAAAACATACAGACTTTGAACATAACAGCGGCATAAAAAGAAGAAGCTGCGCCGGAACAGATGTGCTGATGTAACTGCAGGATGTTGTTAAAGGCAGGAATCATTTAATTGTTCTGCAAATACGCCTTAAATGACAATGAAATCCAGCAAAGCGTGGGACATTGAAAGCCATTTACTGCATTCATGTGATATATTCAAGCAGTAAAATAAAAAGAGATTGAATGAATTTGATGTTTAAAAACATGCATTGAACATCATTTTTTATCTTTACCCAATGTGCAACACAAGTTTATACTCATGCAACTCATTTTCTATTGTAGCTGCAAGCACTTGCAAAGTCTATTTCACACCCTGGACACTTTACTTAAATTAAAACATTTTGTTAATTTTAATGGTATATCATATACATTAAAGAATATTCCCAATACACTGATCAAAATATTATCTTACAGCAGTCACAATTCCTTCCAGATACAACTGCAGTTTTGCAAATGTGTTTACATGACTTCGAGAAGCACATTTCCACCACATGAGAGAAATAGTATCTACATCAGTGCTATAGCCCTTCATATATAGTAATGTATTGATGTACTGACTCATCATGGCCGATTCAAGCCTCCTGTGGTTATGCAAGATTTTTAAAGGGCAAATCAGAGAAGCAGCAGTGAGGATAAGACAGTAAAACCCCACAGTATACATCTCAGGTCTGTGAACTGTGTATTCATTTATTCTGACATTTGTGTATTTACAAGCCCTTTTACTCCTCAGTGGTCACACATTTACCTTCCTACTCAATTTGTCACTGTTCGTTCATATTTTTCCTTGCATGTTACCTTCGCCTTTTGAAACTGAGCTCAACGGGGAGGAAATGCAACATCGTAAATCAGAGGGATCTCCACTGCTATGAATATGCCCTAAGTCGGCCTCTGTGCATAAATGTTTACCCAGGTCTAGCATAGCATGGTGCTGCCGCCCCACAGAGACAACTGGGGGATCAGGACCCTCGGTGGGCTTGCGCCAAGCTGCTGGATCTTGTTCAAGCATTTGGGTTGAAAGCTTTTATGAGGTTTGCTACTTGAATATCCTTTTACTCAATTTCCAAATGACCATTCATTCTAACCCCTTTATTTTTTCTTACTTACTTAGCCTAACATTAATTAGAAAAAGAGAGGTTATGCACAGTTTCTTTCATCTATTCATGACCCTGAAAATCAAATCCGTTTTCTGGGGTTATAATTTTTATGGCCTGCAACGCCGCAACCCACACTTCGGATATATTTACTCTCATTAAATTTTTTTTATTTTAGTCTGTGACAAAGTGGTTCAGTTGTTTTACCACTTGTCCCTTATTTTTTCCTGGATTATTTGTTTATTTTGTTTGTTAATATAATCATAGCATTTGTGTTCCTTTTTACTCACCATTTTTTGTTTTGTAGATCTGCAGCAGGGCAGGAATGTGGGAGGGGCCGGCCC